>JAUESE010000056.1:12488302-12502067 GCA_032274725.1 Malacoctenus triangulatus | reverse complement strand
TGCAATCTATTTACCAGTAACAGAAAGCACTCATTCACCAGACCAATTAAAAAATTACCTTGTTATCTGTCGCAGTCAATGAGTGAGTGCTTTCACAAAGGAAGAACTAAAAATAAATTCAAGCATTTCAAATGTGTCTAATGATCATTTAGTAGTTTCATTCTTTTTTTTTTTTTTTTTAACAGTATGACAAATCACAGCTTGGCATGCCTGCGTGACAGAGTGTTAATTTGTGTGACAACCTTTACTACCTGCCCATGACTTGAAAACTTCACTGTCAATTTGTTCACGCAGTTTCTGCTACTGTTGCCAGATTTCAGTGAGCCAGCTGCTGCTGATCAAACACGTAGAAAACCCTATCCAGATGTTTAAACACACTAAGGAATTTCATGTTTTGGGGGTTTGTAATGATTATAATGATCATTATTGTTACTTATAACATCAAAACTGCAGTTACTTCATTTTAATGGCTGAAGTCGATGACAGATGGACTTCAGACTATTGTTTGTTTTGGGGTGCCTAATGTGATTTCCCAAAGCAAGCATGGCTAACCAAACGGCTCATTGCCTCTGGGTTACTCCAGATATCCTGCAGTGTTTGCACTTTAAAGGCAAGCCATTTCATAATGAGAAGAGTGTCGTTTTAACACAAAGTGTTAAAGCAGCTGCTGATGGGCTCCAGCCTACTTGCACGCTACATTGATAAACCAAGGTTGGACAAAAAGAGTGAGCGACACTTTATGGTCCCTGAAGCCATCAACATCACACATGGTCACGCACAGGCGCTCATCAGCAGAGACAGACACGTCAGGGACTGTCATGTGTCATCAAACTTGATGGAGAAACTCAGCAGCTTGACCTGAACGCATAAGCTACAGCATGATGGAAAATTTACTATGTGGGTGTAACCGCCTGATAGTCCATCAGAGGGTACCGGTCCATCTAACCCACCGGTCAATCATCATCAGTCAAGACAGAGTGATATAGCACCTGGATGTTTGTAGCTATGGTCAGTTGCTTTATTCATTACAGCCATCGGAATCAAGGTCAAAGTTATTGTTTTAATAACTGACCTTTCTTCTGCTGATGCGATGCTTTACTGGGGTGCCGAGTAAAGATGCACGGCAGCGCCAAGAGCAGGGAGACTTGTGAAGAAAATTGAAGGTAAAGGACGTCGGATTTATAGATGCTTCAGTGAGATGGACAGAAAGACAAACAGATGTTTTGACTGCTGAAATTCCATACACTTATTTCGATTCTACTCAAAGTGTGTGTTTTACACTCTCATGTTTAATGTTTCAGATGATAAATTTATGATAAAAATTAACAAAAATCACTTCTTTCTATGCCAAACAGACATTTTATCAACACGTTTGCTCTGGAAATACAAACTCATCCTTGCAGCTGCGGCTTTTGTTCCAGTAACACAATCCCTTCTTATGTAAGGAATATGAAGAAGTGATGTCAGCCTGATTATCACCTTTCAGTCGATGCTGCACCGGTACGTGGGAGTTTCTAATCATTCGCTGAAGTGAGTTCCGATTAAATAAACAGCCTTTCCTTATTATACAAAGACCTAGAGGGAAGAAGGAGCCCATAAGCAGTAGCAGGGGATTGGTAAAAGGCTGTTAACAAAGTGTCTGCTGTGTTGATACATGCGCCGCAACAATACCCTGCAGCCCTCATAATATATTATATATTAGCTGACACTTCAAAGCGGAGAGACTTGTTGTCACTGCCAAGTTGCCATGTGAGATTAGCCTGAGACAAGTGTACACTTTTAACACTGTCCATCTTGTTTAGGCAAGACAAAGTGCCACCGTTGACATCTTTTTATTGGGACATTAACTCAAAAAATGTATCATGTGTTTGGGCTTAAAATACCTGCTTAAAATGCCCTGACATTTTTATTGCAGCGAGGATTGATAATTTTGATATCAAAAGTAATCAGACTTTTCAAAAAAAAGAAGCAACGTGGTATAAATAATTGCTCTGTGTGCATGACATTCACTATACCAGAGGGTGACTTTAAAAAAAAAGTAAAGCTGTCAGAGATCACAAGACAAAAAGCACAAGAGGAGGAGGAGCTGCTCCACTTTTTGTTTTGGAAGAAGTTAATTCCTTCACATTGAGAAGTTTGTCAAGCAGATGATTACATTTTCTCTGCACAGTGAATATCTCCTGCTCCAAAGGGTCAAGGAGAGACTGCGACAGATGCAGCTAAAATAAGCATCAAGAGGTGCAGTGTCTTTGAATTAAAACCAGCCGACTTCCAAAACTTCAGAATACAGCCTCAGCGAGGCGTTACCGTTTTAGCGGCTGACAGCGAATGTTTCAAGAGCAGGTAAAGGCATGTGGCGCCAGACAAAAGTAGTTCATTAAAAACTTTTACTTGATCATCGGAGGACATAGGCATCACAAAATCTGGAGAAGAAACAACCGCTCCCGGGTTAAGTGTGGTTTTACACGCATATAACAAAAGTTTAGCTCACAGGAAATGCGACTATGTTGGCTGCGTACCATCGGGGAGAGAAACTCCAGTAATAATGAGCAGGGTGGAGAGCAAAAAGTACAGCCATGGGCCGGGCGCGCGCTGCCAAACAACAATAAAAAGCACTTGTGTGTGATGGATCAAGCTGTGAGAGAACGATGGAGGGCACACAGGGGTCAGATAGAGAGAAATCCTCTGTGATCTCCCCCATCTTTCACAAGGACCATCTGGCGTTAGAAGAGACAGCGAGGGGAGACGGACGCCGCGGAGGGAGGATTTGAGACGGAACGAGGAGACGGGCAAAAAAAAAAAAAGCAAAAAAAGCAACAAAAAAAAAAAAAACAAAACCTGGTAAAACAGCAATGAAAGTAAAAACGAGACATGGATGGATGGTGAGACGATTGGGCCCTGGGTTCAGAAATGCGAAAACTTCCCCCACTTCTGCCCAGGAACAAGACAGGACCCACGAGTCTGAAACACACCGAGCACCTAAACACACAATGTGCCATGTTTTGTGTTGAGTATCTGAACCCGCCTTGGGGTTGTAGCGCCAGGCTGATTAAAATAAAAGCACGTTATATTTTATTCTTTCTTTTCTCAATATATTTATTTCTTTTCTTCATCCTTTTATTCATAAACGTTTTTGTGTTAAGCCCTCAGGAGGAGAGCGCCACTTCAAACTTGGACATTCCCACATGACCCCTTCCACCCATTCTCAGCAGGTCCATTTAATAATCCGTCCATGGGACGACCAGGTCTCAGCAGACATCGGGGAGATGGTTAGTTGACCTCGGGAGCTTCCGCCCTGCATGGGCAGCTGAACACATCAGATCCCACCGCTCGGCCAATTGAGAGAGGAGCTGAGGGAGCGGGAAGGGGCGCGGTGTGGCGGCCGTGGGGTTTCGGTGTGTGCTGGGCCTCCCGCACATTTATCATGGTCAGATTGAACAGTGAACGAGCGTGAGCGCTGGCTCCTGCCCGCTCTTTACCGCCTCTTAAAGATGATGGAACACCAGAAACCTCCCGAGGATTTTTCGGGGGAGCTCGGTCGGACAATATGGATCACCGAAAGAACAGCGAGTGCAGGAATACAGACGAGCAAATGCATTTCAGACTCTCCCTGACTCTGACTTCAGCCTCCGTTTCGAAAACAATTAAACAAACAGATTCACCGAACCTTATAGGAGAGTGACGAGAGATGAGTATTCCCAAAAAAAAATCTTTCTGCTTCTCAGTGTGTCTATTCTGCTATGGATCAATAAGTCTTTTATACTATCTATAATTGAAACGCAGGGAGCCTGTGGTGATTTAGTTGGCTGTAATTTCTTTATTGGCCTTGAATACTAATACAAGCCCAAGGACATCAGATTTTCTTTATCCACTTATAAACATACCCAAGCGCAGAGACATTCCCAAACTAATTTCATTGACCCACATTTGTATGTAGATTGGGTCACAGAAAATGTGGAATAGCTCATTTAAATTCTCCGGATTTATGCTTTACCTGTCCTATAACAATGTTTAGCCAGTTCAAGACTGGAAAAAACATTAATTTACGGAAAATTGTTTATACTTTTATTGAATAGAGTAATAAAGAAGAAGCTGTTTCAAGTCTCACTTCAAAAGACATTAATTTACAGACAGGCGTAAGAATTAAAACGGACTGAAACCCAGTGAATTCCGCTGTTTTGCACATCACAGGTCTTTTATGATGAACCGCTCGGTGGCTTTTTTCCGCGCTCTCCTCTCTCGTGTTCCCACATTTTAAATATAAGAAGACTTATCATTCTACAGGTACTCTTGGCCGGTTTCAGCCAGTAAACTTTAAGTTGAAGTTACACAGCTCATTAGGTTCAAGGAGAACACCCGGTTAATTCCAGTTCATAAAGTCTACTGCTCAGAAATGAGGTGCAGGGGGCTGACTGGAGGAGGAGTGGTCCGAGACAGCTTTATCCGGCATCCTTATGATTTTGTTGTTCAATAAGTGCTGCATGGTTTCTAATACTGGAATAATAAGCGTTGCCAACAAGGTCAGAGTCATTATGCTGATTTGCTAAACATCTAGGCAGCAACTCCACAGGGGAAAAAGTAATCCCCCCTCCTCCATGTATTACAATGATTTATATTTTCTGAATCTTTCATGACTTTTTGGAAGAAAATTCATGGAATTATTTACATTTTCACATAGCTGCAAAAAACTGTATTGTCCCATTCAATAAAAAGGGCAAAAAAGGCTGTGACAAGACTGTCAACTTTTCAGGAAACCTTGGGGTGAGAGATGACGGGCTTCTCACGAGGATGACACAAGTTGACATCATCACCAGATTTTCATAACAGGGAATCTGTCAGTATAGGATCGGTGGCTTTGCTCATGTGCAAATTATCAGCAGCCCGGTTGGGTGTGGACAGAGGACTGGCTGCACATGAGTGCAATAAATCGGGTGTGATCCAAATTAGTGACAGTGTGTAGAACAATATGTACTTTCACGTCAGAATTTCCAAGACAACAGACAAAGCTTCAAGTTCATTGGGTGGAGTTCACATAAATAAAGTAATCAAGAGGATTCAAAAAGTCACAAAATTGGCAACACTGCTGCTAGGTACAGTATTAATTTTCACAGCATGAGGAATTGCGGCTTGGTGTGAGAAAACGTCAATTTGCGCTTCTCTCACACTCAATGAGTGAGAGTTGACAGCTCTGCTGTAACCATCAACCAGCCATGTCCTACATTATCCAGGCACCTGTGCACTTTACCCTCAGAGAAAGGCGAGATTACAAAATTACAGATGGAAAAAGAGGAGAGTGGAGGCAGCATGGCGAAATCTGGAGGGAAGAGCAAAAACTGCGAGGGACCTTGTTAAAAGCCCCTTTGTGACAGTTGAGTAAAGGCTGCAAACTTGAGTCATTAAATGTGGCAGAAACTGGTGAAGTGAGAGAGTGAGTAAATCAAATTCAGTACAAACCAGCCAACGTGGATCGAAGTAAGCTTTAAATATGAATAAAAGCTTGACAAAGGTAAATGCTAAAAAAAAGCTCTGTGTGCTCTTATCTGCATCAGACTGTGGGCAACTTCATCGAATTGGAGACCTGTTTTTCTATTAGGTTAAGCCCTCAGCACATTGTGCGATTTTAGCAATCCTATAAGTTAAGTTCAAGCCACACTGCATGATGTGATTTTAATAATCTTTGGCAGGGTATAAAGTCTGGTGTGTGCAGACTGCAAAACGCATTGCAGGGTCCAGCATGCCAGCATTTAGGGGAGTCGGGAATGATGTCCAGACACAGGGAGAAAACGTCATCAGTGAGCAAAGCACCAGCCAGGACTACACTTTCTGGAAACAACTGGAAATGCAGAGCAAAACCTCGCAACTGTGGAGTTCTTAGTTCTTTAAACAAAACACAGAGTTGAGGAGAAAGAGAACTGACACGGTCATGGCTTGAATCGCTGGATTTTTGGCGAGGAATCTATTTGGAGCACTTTGATCACTATAAACAAGTTGGAAAAAAGCACAGAATGTAGTTTTCTGCTTGAGACTTCAGTCTCTTCACTCTTCCGTTATTTCCCTTCCACCTCAAGACGAAGCGGAACACAGCAACCTTTCAGTGGGTTCTGACCTCTGTAACATCAGAAATATTTACCACCTTGAGTCTTCAATCACTGAATCCTTGAGAAATTTTCTCGGTCACAGACTCCGAGTCTGGTAAATGGCACAAATGAATAATTTAACAGCATATGCAGCTGATCAGTGAAACCAACTCCTCTGGTGTTTGGAGGCTATCTCAGATAGGGGTATAAATCCCCACAGTAGCCACAAGCTTAATGAATAGGAACATAGATAAAAAAAAAAAAAATCTTAACAGCTTTTACATTGGCAAAAAAAAGCTGATCCCTTAAATCTCCAGGCACCAGTGTGGGTGCTCCAAAACGTCCATTCTGATTACACTGCAGGAGAGCCCTGATACGATTCACAGGGAATTCAGCCTGAAAAAGGTTTCTGACACTCTGACGCATTCAAAAAAAATCCCCCTGACAATATTTCACTCTTTCAACAGGCTTTTTCTCTGTTGTCAGTCAGATGGGAATTCAGGATTCGGTCTCTGTTTTTGGTTGTAATACGTCACTTAAAAAAAAAATAAAAAAAACTTCATAAAACTTTTCAACTGCGCGTGTCCCACATTCATCTGTTCTGCCTTATGTGACTTTAAAACCCTGTAACATTTCACTGCACTGCCAAGTCGGTGGAAAAGTAGATGGGAAATGTTCTTGGGAAGACGAGAGATGTAACATTACAGTTGGAGATTTTAATGGCAAGAATTGCCTCAAACAAAATGTACTTTGAAAGACTTCACTTGGATCTCAGGTTCAGTTTTTTAAGTACTTGGGAAATCTTGATGAAAAGGTGAAGTGGGATCTCCGCTCACTCTCTCCGAGGCTAAAGGCTCGGCTTTTAACGAGAGAGAAGCCAAACGGGGAAAAAAAGGGAGAGAACCCCAAAAAACTGCTTTTAATCTTCGAACACCCAGACTAAGATTGAGTCGTCCTCGGTAGCTTTTCAGCGTTTCAAAGTCGTCCTATCAAGGAGGGGAAATCTGAGGCTGGAGTGTCTGGGGAACGAAAACACTGGAGGGAGAAGACTCTCATTTGGCTTCGTTCCTCCTATGGCAGCCATGTTCCCCGGGCTGATGGATGAAGGGAGAAACTCATCTCGTGACTAATTATTTATCTTCCCTCCAGAACTGTTGTGTCTGGGGGTTGGAAATAATCCAACCCTTTGCTCTGACCAAGCAGTAAACAAACTAGAGTGATGGAGGTAACCGAGTCTCCGCTTACTCTCCTCCAACACTGTGCAGCAAGCGAGCCATACATGCAGCCCACAGACAAAGTCTGGCAAGTTTTTTGTTTTTTTTTTCCAATGCTGGTTTCTAAGAACTTGCACTTAAATTTTGTTGGATTAGGACCTTTATATTCAATTTGAAAAGGATTTATATCATTTTTAATTTGTGTAAATTTAGTATATATATATTACATCAGGAAGACTTTGGTACTGTAACTCCTATTGGCTGGTACTCCAGCCTCCTCCTGTATTCAAAAACGTGCAAAAGTGAAGTGATTTATGATAATAAATTGCCCACAAGTGCAAGTGAGTGTGATAGCCTGTGTCGCTGCGTTGATCCTGTGATGGTCTGGAAGTCCAGCGTTTGCATTCATGTTTCTAAGTGAGCCTCGACATTGTCGTCCTGTTATTCAGTCAGATATAATGCTTGGATTAACTTGACATTGCTTCTGATCTCCTCTTGCTCAGGTGCAACATGTTAGATGTGGTATGAATACATTGTGAATTCTCTAATGCAAATACATCACCGTATCCACACCCTCCTGTTTCAGACAGGAAAAAGTAATCCCCCCTCCTCCAGACACGAACTTGATTTGATGATTCTATGAGAATGCGGCTGTGCTGATTGTAACACTGTGTAATCCCCCTGTTTACCCGACAGTCTTCCATTTAACTCATGTGACACTTTTTCTTTTGGGGTAAAAGAACTGCTGAGAGGACCCAGCTTTATTCTCGCTTTGCAGTGAGGAGACACCTAACAGGAGCCATTCAAGTCCAATAGAGGGAGGTCTGTGTCCTCTACCTCTTTGAGCTCCTCTCATCTGGTATGCATGTATTCAAGGTTAGAACCTGACGTGTTGGAGAAAAAGGATGAAAGAGGGAAAGGCAGCGCAGGTGGATGACAAGAAAGACGATGGGAGGAGAAAAACACTGACTCCCACTCATTCTCCGATGAACCTCTCATTGGATCGCGCAGAAGAAGCAAAAGGCTGGGGTCCTGGAGCTCCACACAGACCGGGATCAAAAGGAATCCCCTTCTGATCCAAATGTCGTTTGAATGTTTCATGGTTGCCAGGGCGTCGAGGTAAACCTTGAATGAGACGTGACGCAACAGAGCTCTGATCTGAAGGGGCGCAACGGTTTCAGACGATAACGTCACAGTGGCTCGGTGGTTTATTTAGGCTCATATACAGTACTGCTGTGTTGGTGAAGGGTAATTGCATGTTAATGTTCTCACTGCTTTGTGACACCAGGCCTTTCTGGATTCTGGTAAAATTGCTTGGGTAAAAGTTGGAGAAAAGCAGTAGTGTCCTGAACTTACCAGAACAAGATTATTTAGACCATTTTCTATCTGAAATCACAGGAAATAAACGAAGACCACGACTGAAAATAATAAAAACTAAATCAAAAACGTAGCTTTTTCAAAAATCTAAATTAAATGGAAAAAAGAAACTTTGCTCTGGAAAATCACATCAAAATTTCCATCTGAATATACAGTACATCCATCAAGAATAACTGACTGACTAAAAGAATCCGTCGCATTGTCATTATCATTCAAGAGTAAGGTTCCTGTAAAATGAGCACACATACATTCCTGCAGGGTTGTTTTTCTTCAATAGATGAACCTACATTAGGCACCGGAAATGCACTGAATCATCAATACATTAAGCTGCAAAATCACAGGCATTTATGCAAACATGTATTCTTTCAGCTATGACAAAGCTCTTCGGTGATGCACCGAAGCTGTTGTGTTCAAAAGCTTTGTTTCCTCAGAGGAGCAAGTGCGGGATGAGTGTGTTTACAGCCCATTATGTGGAAGGCAAAGACTCGCATGTTATGCAAATGCACCCACAGACGTCCACACAAGCTAACGCTGTATTTGGCAAAGTGTCCTATCCCTGAACTTTATTTTTAATCTGTGCAAAAAAAAGAACAATACACAAGTGAAATCATATGAGTGTGTGAAATGTGCAGGCACAGCAAGCCACAAATAACATGACAAACATGTTGAGAGTTGAACCTCATTTAGTTTCGACAGAAGTGAATAAACTAAAAATGCTGTTGTTGGGGAACTGAGCCACTAATGGGTTAACTTGAGGAATGAGGAAATGGGAGGGGACTTCAACACTGCTGCTGAAAGAGAAACTGAAAGGAAGAACACACTTTTCTTTACTCCGCCAACACTTTTAGGAGGGGACCTAAACTTAAGGTAATTTGTCTTTTCTTTTTTGTTTAAAGTTGCCAACTTGCATTTAGACATTAAGGTATCATTTTCCAGTCAGACAATTGCAAGACTGACTCTTTTGCCTGTGCGTGACTAAGATGTCTGTGATCTGTCCTTACATATTGCAGACATGGCTTCTCCCATGAGTCTAATGGTTGAAGAGGATTTGCACTGTTCCATCTGTCTGGGTGTGTTCACTCAACCTGCATCAATTCCCTGCGGGCACAACTTCTGTCTCGAGTGTATCACAAACTACTGGGACACTCTCACTGTGCTAAAATGCCCAATGTGCAACCACGACTTTGATAGCAGGCCAAGGCTCACAGTTAACACTTTTATTGCTGGAATCGCAGAAAAGTTTAAGAAAAGAGTGGAAGAGAGGTGTTTGAGTACCGCTGTACAATCAGGGGACGAGGACGTGCTCTGTGACATCTGCACGGGGAAAAAACTCCCAGCTGTAAAGTCCTGCTTGGTGTGTTTAATGTCCTACTGTCAAACTCACCTGGAGCCGCACCAAACAAAATCAGCCTTGAAGAAGCACAAACTCATTCTTCCAGCTGAAAACCTGGAGAGCCGGATATGCCCGGACCATGATAAACCTTTGGATCACTTCTGCAGGGCAGATCTGATGTTTCTGTGTGCGGACTGCAAAGACTGCAAGCACAAGAGCCACGAGGTGGTGAGTGTGGAGGAGGAGGCCGAATCGAGGAAAAATCAAGTGGGACTCAAAAAGATAGACACGGATCAGATGATTCAAGCACATCAGCAGAAAATTGTCGAGGTTCAACACATCTTAAAGGCCAGCAGAAATAATGCAGAGGATGCACTGTCCTGTAGCCTACATGTGATGGCTGCGATGGTGGACTACTTTAAGAGAAGCCAGGCGGAGCTGACGAAGGTAATTGAGGAAAAGAAGAAAAGAAATGAAAAAGAAGCAGAAGTCCTCATTCATGAAGTGGAGGGAGAAATGTCATTATTAAAGGAGGAAAATCTGCGGCTTGATTCTGTTTCACTGAGTCCCGACCCGTTCCTGTTCCTGAAGCACCACCTGTCTCTTCCCATCAGCCCAGCCCGGAAGAAGAACTGGCCAGATGTAACTGTTGAACAAGGCCAGTTTACAATTGAGGGGGCCCTGAAAAAGCTGGAGACAACAATCATCGGAGAGATAAGCATGCTGTGTGATCCCGACTTTCCTGAGAAGCAGAAGCACGCTGTAGATGTGACGCTTGATCCCGACACAGCAAACCTCAGTCTCAACATTTCAGGTGACCTGAAGCAAGTTGCGCATTCGAACAGAGAGAAACAGGCTCCCAACAAACCACAGAGGTTTGATCAAGTCCTGAATGTCTTAGCAAAGGACGGCTTCTCCTCAGGAAAGTTCTATTATGAAGTTCAGGTAAAGGACAAAACCCAGTGGGACTTAGGAGTTGCCAGTGAGTCCATCAACAGGAAAGGCGACATAAGGCTGAGCCCGAAGAATGGATACTGGACAATCTGGCTGCGCAGGGGAAGCGAGTTTACAGCAAACGCAGGTCCTGCCATAAACCTCCACGTGAGAGAGACGCCTCAAAAAATTGGCGTTTTCGTCGACTATGAGGACGGACAGGTTTCCTTTTACGATGTGGATGCCAGGGCCAAAATCTTCTCCTTCACCGAATGCAACTTCACCGAGAAGCTCTATCCGTTCTTCAGCCCGTCTGGTAATGACGGAGGCAAAAATTTCGCCCCATTGATCATCACGCCAGTCAGACACAAGGACTGAGCGTTTTATTCAGGGGGGGCATCGGGAGAAACGTGGGGACTCGGCGACAGATCACAATGGCGGGACGCTGAAATGTTTTTATCTGCGAGACTGTCACTCAGTGTCTCCCATCCATCAGTGTCAGCGCTGTGTGTCACAATGTGTCGCCTGTCACACAGACGACTGCAGATCTGTAACAGAGTCCCCATGCAGCCATTGGACATTCACAACACACAGAGACGTCGTTGGGACAGCAATGGATCACTGCGATATAAATAAAAAATAAAGCTTCAGAAGTTGAAATAGATTTTTTGATCTTTTATGGCAAATTTGAAAATTTTCTACATGATGGATTGACAGGTTAGAGAAGAGATTACAGTGGGAAAGCGATTCACCCGAGGACACCGTGTCCAAAGGTGACCCCGTTTGCAGTCTGACAGCACGTTAGATAATAACTATTGTGTGGCTCAAGATAATTATTTTCTTTATAAGTTGTTGTTATTGTTTAACTGTGAGGTTTCTAATGAACTGTCAAAAATGGAGCACAACTGAGACATGATGCCATGTCCTCCAATTAGAATTGGACAAATCTAAAAAGTGTAGCTTCTCAAGATGAAACACAGGACATGATCTGATTTACTGACAACTAATTATGAACAAACAATCAAGGCTTTGTTTTTTTTTACATTTCTGACTCTCCTTCCTTCCCTTTGCTTGTCCTTTTGGTTTCTGTTGTATTTGGTATCAAACCTCCTGGAAATCAAGTGAGTATAGAAGTCACAACAAAAGCTGTCTCATACATTTGGATGCTTGTGCCAAAATAATGACAAAACAAAAAGTTGTGGGATCAAATCAGTTGCTATTAATTTCATGTTTATAAATGTATCATTTTACCCAAAGGATTTTTTTTGTTTGTGTATTTCAAATAAATAATCAGTGTACAATGACTGTTTCTTTTTTAACATACACTGGAGACTTTTTTTCACCCGTCTCTTTGACTTCGGTATACCACAAAAAACTGTGAGCAACTTTTGTGTTTTTCTGATAATCTTATCAAGAAACAACACAGTTTCAACAGTGTTTACAATAGACAGTAATTGCACATCACACTTGACAAGTGCATGATTACTGATTTTTGAGAAGTACTGGAGGCAGAAATAAAGCTATGAATGAACATTTTGATGTCTTTATCCAGATACACATTTGACCAACATGCACTTAGGTTCAGAGAAATCCTGCCTCCCAATACTGAAGAGAATGAACACTGAATTACTTCAATATGCAATTAAAGTGCATCGAACATTTCACAGAAATATAAACACAAATTAGACTGTCTCTTGACAGCCTGAGATTCCCACAACATACACGACGCAATTTGGTACCCATCACTTGCAAAATGATTCATCAAGTTCCTCCCCAGTGCGATTCGACACAGAAATGTTATATCAGCCTTTCATAAGCATGTTTGAAACGACAACTTGCTCTAATGATGTCTGTGTGACATCATTAAAAACCGCAGTCTCCCGTCATGTTTCGAATGAAAACAGGTAATTTACTGAATGTGTGAATAAACATGCAGGTGACGCACAGAGAGAGATGTCAGATTGATGGACTGTTGAAAAAAAACATTCTGATGATGAAAAAGTAGCACAATGTGGCAAAAAAGTACAATAACTTTTGAATCCATTCAGGAAAATACTAGAAATAACCAATAAGTTGAACAAATGAACTGAATAACCAGCAGGTTTGATTGAGATAATCAACATTAGCTGCACAATTTGTAGTTACAGGACACAGTAGTTGATATACTGTTGGTCAGTTGATATTCCAGCAAAGTTGTTCCCTTGTTAGTTATTTCATTTGAACCTGTATGATTTTTAAAAAGTTGCACTCGTTATTAATTCCTTCAAACCTCCAATAAATGAACAGTCACCAGACTTTAATGAGGTAAAAAGGTACTGAGGTTTATTAACATTTATCACTGCATCTCTTAAAGGGGTTGAAGTTGCTCAAACCATCTTGTTCTCTTTTTGAACACTTTATTCTCATAAAACCATCCAAAGTGAATAATATTCGGATAAACAGGCTGTGGCTTGAATAATGAAGCTCCACTGTATTCATAATTTGCTCCAGTTTATTACCGTCATGGGACAAGGCTCATTATAAACAGTGCTCGATAGTGTTTTTTCAACAGAGTCAGTTCCCCTGGTCCTCTGTCAGGTTACTGCCAAGCAGGTTCTTTTTTAATTTAACTGAACCGCACGGTGAGTTCACTGTCATGAAGCTGCTGTGTTTAAAAGGAAAACAGTTGATTTGCATAGCTGACCATGAACAACTCATATTTACCTGCTATTGATCCACTCAGTGAGGGGAGTCAAGGCCTTTGAACACACCAGTGGCTTTTCAATGTTCACAGGCTTTTGTTTAAAGGACACAAATGACACGGATACAGAATTTGTTATCTCCAAATTCTA
>JAUESE010000056.1:12449629-12465800 GCA_032274725.1 Malacoctenus triangulatus | reverse complement strand
AACATGGAAAACAACCCCATGTGACACACTGTATTAATAGATCTTATCTTGTGTTGTGGCTATAAAAACTGGACAGCGTTACTCTGCATTTTCTTGTTGGTTGCTCTGGAGTGATGCGACTATTCTGCCACAGTAAACTGTCGTGGGTGGCACAGCAGATTTGTTAACAGTTGGAGGGGAAAAAAAACAATTTAAACAAATGAAATGAAGATGCTGGGAGCTAAATGACTCATGACACAGGCTAATGAACCAGTGGTCTTTCCCTATCTTTGCTATTCATTTTAATGTAGTTAAAATTGAGAGAATAAAAAAAGGATACCAAGCACTCCAAAGCGGCTCTGACAATGTAGATGGTACAAAATCCATATGAAAACCCTCCTGACATCACAGCGATGAAGGGATCCATCTTATTGTTGGCAAATGTAGGCAAAACGAAATGTTTCAATTGTCTGAATTTGTCAAATTAATGTTTGCGAAGAAAAAGACTGAGAGGAAGAATAACATCTTGTTGTTTCAGTTCCTTGGAGGCAGTCATAGTACATTGACCTGGTTTTCTCTGAAACTGTTCATTTGAGTAACCACAGTGGGGGAAAAGTGCTCTGGGCCCTTCAGGCTGTCACATGCAAAGAATAGGGAGAGCAGCAGTTGGCATCAAACCCCTGCCTCTTTATTTCGAGGGGGTAGCATTGCAGCAAGAAAGCTGGATAATTAACAGTGACAAAAAAAAAAAAAAGCAAACACATCTAAAAAAGTAGATGGCATGGCGGCATGTCAGGTTTGTGCTCGCCTGCCTCACACACTCTTCTCCTCTCTAACCATGCTCCTCCCTAATGAGCCAGTCAAATCAAGCCAAGGCCAGAGGCGCCGCAATGCGAGGACCTCTGACCAGTGCCAACACAACGCGTTCGAAATGAGTGAAAAAGGAGCAAACGTCTCAGCCAATTAAAGACAGGACTGATGAGAGGTTGCTGCTGGGCACAGGCAACAACAGAGAACATAAGAGCCAATAAAGCTCTATATTTGTGGCTGAAAATGTGATTACCACCTGACCAGGGGCATGAAGAGTGAATTGTTTAATATTCACAGCAGCGTTTTTTACATTTTTAATCAGTGGCGGACTGGTTTATGGAGAACTTGATCTTGTTTGTGTCCCCATGACGCAACGACTTGATACGTCTTCATTGTTGTTTCTTTCTGAGAGGTAAATTACATCCATGTGTTTTTTAAGTTTTTTTAATTGTACATCCACAAAGCTATCAGGGAACATTAGAATAACTCTCAATGTGACAAACCTGCATCCTGTAAATTGAGATCTTAAGAAAACACATTTAAATGATTCAGTTTCTCCAGAAGGTGCAGCTGCTGCATCTCAAAACTCAGACTACTGATAGCCAAGCTGCATAAAAAGTAGTATATTCAAAAAGGCTGTAATTTTTTTCCAAAATGCATTTAATACATTAATGTAGGAGTTGCACAATCAAGTTGTGAGTAAGTGTTAAAAAATTGAGTTAAAATGGAAAAAGGGAGCTTGTAAGTTTTATATACATCAGAGTAATAAACTGATTTTATATGGAGCATTTTTTATGTTAGACACAGAAACTCCTTGATTCATATCAGTGGTTAGTTATAGCTCTGTAGTGTAATAATAGGTATTCACACTTGGGATTTGCCCAGAGCAATTATTCTCTCCTACTGTGGCCCACAGAGCAACTTCAATAAAAAAAAGAAAGAGGAAAATAACCTTCCTCTAGGCTGTCTTAGTTGTGGCCACTGGGGTAAGGAGGAGGACAGAGAGCTAATTTCTGTTACATTAGGGCTATAGCTAACCTTACATGTTGTAAGTCTTTCCCCACGTCCCCATTTTTCCTTCATGTGTCTTTTTTTCTTTCCCAGGTCCTGGGCTCCTTCTACCGTCAGATGAGCAGAGGGTTAATGTGCGAGGAAACCGACAGCTCGTCTCTTCAAAGGTTTTTGTCAGTGAGCTCCTCTGCAGGGAGACTTCGACAGCGCGGTCCCAACAGGGCTGGAGAGTCTGCCCAGGGCACATATCTCATTTTCACACTGGTCTGTGGAACTGCGGGCTACTTGTCCGACTGGTGGGACTGATGGCCCCCTGGAAATAAACCTGTCACTTGTCAATGAACCAGTACACAAGCGAAGAGCTTTTTCATCCTGACAGAATAAACAATACACAGTAATCCACCCAGTAATCCTGGTTGAGATAATGTCGGTAAAGAAGATGGATGGATACATGATTGATAATCTTTAGCTGCTGCTGTGTCAGACAGTGTGACGCTATCTCAGGTTATTTCTCTCAAGCAACACACTTATTTAGAGTGAAAAAACTGCAAATGTTTAAGGAATTTGTGATTTTTTTTTTAAACAAAGATGCCTTAAAATATGTCTTTTACTTTTAATGTCCTGCAATGGTGGTCCATCCAGACAAGTTGAAGAGAAGCACAAAGACCTTCTGCAGTTCTGAGTGGGATCAAACCCTTGCCTTTTCATGCCACCCCCGGGGGGGCTTTGTTTGACGTTGCGACCGTTGCTCTGTGGCTGTCCACACTATCACTTCTAGGACTCGCTGCTATTATTTACTGTAATGGTGGTCCTCAATGGCATACACTGCATGTTTAGGGTCGTTGCCCTCTGGTGCAAGATAAAACTCTGAGCCAGTCAGTTCCCTCCCAAATGGCATTGGAAGCTGGGAAGCACCATATATTAAGACCTTGCTGGAACTTTTGCACCAAGCGAACTTAAACAGCCATTTCTTAGTCCATTTTCTTTCTCTTTGATACATGAATACTTTGTCTAATTACAGTTCTGCATCAAAGCCAACCTAATGGACAACAAACCTGTCATTACTCTGCTGCCTCTTGCCACTGGGGATGTTTGACGGCCATTATTCCTCTCCAGAGCCTTTTGTTTGTCTACAAGGAACTCCTGACTGATGCCAGAGCCCTGAATGTCTGATAACCATGGTGATGGCTTGCCCTTGCCCACATCCTCATTAGGAAAGTACAGGACAAGGAGTAAGTTGGGTAAACAAGCTGAATCCATTCCATTAATGGCCGTGGGCTCCCCTGCCACAGCACCATTAATTATCTGGTCTTACAGAGAGATTAGATGAGAGAAAACAAGCCATGTGCCAGCATCTACTGCTTGGAGGTCCACTGACTTTTTAATTAGGTGGGCATTTCACATGAAGCTAAAAGCACAAATCAATCATCACTCATCGCTGCATTTAAAAATTCTATTGTCATTAGCAGGCAAAGTGTGACAGTGTTTAAACATGTCAGGGGCAACACTGTCAATAAATGGCATCGTCTGAAGAAGGTTTCCAGTTGAAGTGAGAAGATTTGAAGGCACAAAGGCACACAGAGCCAACCTAAAAATTACGTTATGAAATTGTGACTTGAGAATCTGCAAAGAAAAATGCTGCAACAAATCACAGCTGAAAAAGCACAAAGCTTGACAAACTAAGTGGAGTGAAAGCAGCCGAGCATCAGAGAGATGGTGCATCTGTTTCCAATGTTCTGTCTCCTAAAAAGCATTGCATTCTTGTTTCAATCACAATGAAGCTCCGGTCACTCGCAATCCAGCATGACATCATTAAGCTGCACAAATTTATGTGTCAGGGAATGGGGAAAAAAATGGTTTGTTGTGTGAAAAATGTGTCAGTCTTGATCACTCCAACTGAAGAAACATGTTGTGGAACTTCATGAGAACCCAATTATCATCAATTTAAACATTTACAAATAATAAAGACATTAGTTCGTCTGTCAACTGTGAAGACAGTAGCATGTTATCGATCTGACAAACAGTCTCAGTGAACAGTAAATAACTCACATTCACATCATCCCGTCATGACACGAAGCCAGTTACTATTGTAAATGCAAACAGGCAGGGAACAGAAAAAAACATCCGAGCCACATTACAACAGACTGCAGAGGAAAATCTCTAAATAGCGTAGATAGGGTAAATGGAAAGGGTTATCACTTCCTTCAAGGCACGCTGCTGCAGCATTAGGCCACAGTAGGCACTCTCTATTGATATGATAGCATGTCATAGCACTGAGGCTGTGAAAAGATCTTGAAAGTCATCTCATCTTTCTTCAGGCCAGCAAAAAAAAGTGGTATGACTTGCAACCACAGGGCTGAATCAATCACTGTCAGAAATTCTATGAGGTATTTTCAGCACTTTTTAATAAGCAACAGTAAATGTCCCTCATTATTGATACCTACAATCAATGAAACCTCTGTGCTATTTGTCAGGAGCCCTGTTTTATAGCCAAATGACCTGGAAATACAGCAAACATTTATTATATCAGTGATGTAATAAATCACTGTAGTCTGCAGGTCTCTCAACACTGCCGCTCTGGAGGTAGTCGTCCTTATTATGGAGCGGCTCAATT
Source organism: Malacoctenus triangulatus (assembly GCA_032274725.1). Taxonomy (NCBI): domain Eukaryota; kingdom Metazoa; phylum Chordata; class Actinopteri; order Blenniiformes; family Labrisomidae; genus Malacoctenus; species Malacoctenus triangulatus. Next base: position 12,461,386 of record JAUESE010000056.1, on the reverse strand, counting down.
GTTTCTGTCCCAGTGGAGTTCTGTTCCTACCGAGATTCATTTTTGAATGGAGAGTTTATGCACAGATCGGTTTGAGGTTCACTTGGTGCTGTTTCTGCCTTAATGGGGTAAATTGTTTTATATTCTATTATGATGTGATGATACAATTTGAAGAAGATAAATCAAAAGCGTTGTCCATTGCAATATTTGATATCCTGCCCGTAACAAAGCAGTTTTTAAAATGGTGCGAAAAAAAGAACGTATAAATAAGTAGAATCGGTAGCAGATTCATTTTGCTGGCCTGAAGGAGACAAAATTGTTCGTTTGTGGAAGCTTGAGATGCTTGATCACACTGCTGATAAAATTTGCATGAAAGTGGGGATTTCCTACCTACAGTTCTGGGGTAAAGCCACAAACAATAGGTAACATAAAAAAATCACCACCATTCTATTCCTTTTTAAAAACTCGACTTAGCCATTCAGAAGGTGCTTGAAATAGTTGCTCCGACTTGATTTACCAGGAATCGTTTGCTCACCATGACGTAGTTTTGTTGAATATTTGTCGAGAAATTAAAAATGATAAATACAGAAGATGCTTTAAGTTTCTACTCTGGAATTGGCTGGCATGATCTGGAGAGCTGTGACACCCGTCAAACACTTTTTCATTCCTCCTTTCTTTACTCTTCCAGGACCATGCCCACACATCTCTGTTTCTTAGTTTGCAAAGATAAACTTTGGAGAAAAAGGGTTATGCATAAATTTACTAAATCATGAAAACCATTAAATTCTATAGATCTGAGTTGTCACCACCTCAGCAGTTGGCTTTTAAACACAGCTATTACGGTATGTACTCGAGCATATGGCAAACTGAAGGTCATCCACAGACTGGTTTGTGTGTGTGTGTGTATGAGACACTGAGCTAATTGAATGTAAGGAGCTGTATGAATACTGATGAACCACAGGGAGCAACTGATGTTGAAGCTTCAATATTAGCTGCAATATGAAGTTCAGCAGGAAAGTGTGTGTGTGTGGCACGTGCGTGTGTGCATGTGAGAATTGGAGCCCTGTGTTGTCCCACTGACAATTCAGCACTGAAGATGCCATTCTTCCTCCTGCTCGTTTTTCTAATGCACGCGACAACAGTCGTGGGCTTTTTGTTTCCACACAAAGGAAATTAATCTTGTTTCATGAAGTCTTTCAGAAGGATCATATATTAGAAAAGAAAGCCCCGCAGAGCATGCGGACCGCTGGTTCCTGACGTTCATGTAGGGGCTGCTCGGAGGACTTGCATTGACAGCCATCTGTGGTCGCACAATGAAACTGTGCGTACAAACGGATACATTTGCTGTACGCTTTGCATGCAGGGCCCTAAAGATATTCCTGTGTAGCACATGTCGTGCAGAGATAAGAGTAGAGGTCCACTAATGAGCACTTTGATGTGAAGGCAAGGGACAGCATTACATGATCAAGCTGAACAGACACAATCTGCAGCTTTAAATATTTTATTGATCGAGCAAAGTGCGTTAAAGCTTCAGGACGGCTTCCAAACCGCCCATTTATGTTTTTCCTATACGTCAAGTTTATGTCTCAATAACTTTATGAATCCTACACTCTGATTTGAATGCAAGGAACCAGATAACTGTAGGCAAGGATAAAAAAGCGTTAATCACAGGATTTAAAGCCTGCACGCCTGCTGTTACAGCACAATGCTGATAAAGAGAAACAGATATGCGGGGATTGGTATGGATGGGGAGACCGACTTGTTTTTCTTTGTAAGAATGCTTTCGGCTGGAGTGCAAATCCCTCAGGAGGAAGCGGCTTGGCCATCGTTCGTATCTCGCTGCATTTGCATCGGCTCCAGCGGTCCGTCCGATCAGACGACCCTCTGCACACGTACAGTGACATCATCTCCATCATACCTGCCAGCAGCAACAGCAGATATCATTCACGACCCCATCAGTAACGGAACTCCTACACTCACATACTGTTTTGTCTTTAATAAATCAGTCCAGCAACACCCACATATTCCTGTGGCCTTCAGAAAGGGAATTTATCATTCAGCCATTGACCAAATCTGGCACACCCAGAGCTCTGTTGGCAATGGCGGGGGAGGTTACACACATACTGTTGATTTATTGGCATGATATACTGGACATAGCAAAATAAAATATGTTCCACAGGACATAAGCCATTCATCTTGAAACTGTCACAAACCAATCTTCACCGCAAGGACAAGCAGAAATTGGAGAAGGGAAAAACACACTCGCAAGTTGACCAACTAAGCAAAGTAGTATTCTCAGCTTGGAATGTTACAGTGTTACTGAATCTGGCCGCGACCCAAACATCTGGAAAACAAACGCCGGAGGAAGACAGGCAGACAAAAGGCTCATTTACACTCAAATTACTCATGAAAAATGAGTCTACTTTTAGTTCAGTTTTCATCACTGTCCAAACACTTTCGTACGGCCCTTATATTGGCATGAATGTTATACAATACTAACACTTTAAGTAGTCAGATCGAAAATCTTTACCATCTAACAAAGAGCATATTTAGGCCTAAATAGTCCTTTAAACACCAAAGACCCGATGGCTCGCATGCCTTTACAACAGCAAGAATGAGGAATCAAGATCCAATCTAAGCTGGAAGAGGGTGTGATTTTCGGGTTGGGGCAAACATGTGAGCCACAGATTGCTGATCTGGACCTCTTCTGCTGTTCAGAGTGCAGACAAACACACACGTGCCAATTTGTTTGGAGAAAACTGACAGATTCTGTCCAGCATATGGATTCACAGTGGGGACTCAGTGAAGCGAGCCCCCGCTATTGCCCTCTGTACCTGCAGTAAACAATTAATCCTCTCCTTCTCCCGCCTTGGTGGCTCTTGTTTGGACTTGTGTCAGCAGCACAGGGAGACAAAGAATCAAGTGAAAATTCAGGGAGGAAGAAAGAAATTCTCCTCGCGTACGTTGGCATTTTCTCCTCCCGTGACCCAGGAGAAGCAGTACCAGTATTTCTCTGGCAGCAAGAACAGACTGCTCATTCTGCCGTAATAGTGCGCACAAGACAGAGATGGAGTGAGAAAAGGGTCATCTCATACTGTGCCATGCCATATGTTCTGACCTTTCCATTCAGTTCTGATGGCCTCGGGTTTTATGAAGTACAAAAACTCTGCAGACGACATTCCCACTGATGTCTTTCATCCTCCCAACTTTGTCCTTGTCAACAGACAGAGACTGTTTCTGCACCATCACCATGGGAGCCAAATGACTCACAATAGCCCTGTGGTATGTTACTGATTTAATCCACACAAATGAGTTAATTAATGTACTTTAGAATGTTTCATAATACGAGGGGATACGCGAAAAACACATCAGAAACTACTTGGCCCTAACTTCCTTTCAGACTGGAAGTCAAAGGTTTAATTGGCTTCAAAAGCAAGCATTATTCCTGTCGGCGGTGCAGGGGTTAGTGTTCTGAGGGCGAGTGGAATCACAATGACTCATTGCTCACTGATAGTTTTCGCTCAGCAAAAGCTCCACGAAAAATGAATGCTGATGCTCCCGCTGTGCTCTCTCTTGTTCCACTTCCTTGCTACCTACAAACTACCTCTGACAAACTGCCCAACAGTCCCTGAAATATTGCCCATAAAGCCCAATGCCACTATAAACCAGAAGCTGTCAGCTGATTTGTGAATCCAATTACCTCCCTCTCTGTAATGGGTGTGTTCAGCGCAATGATGTAAGTCAGCTGCTGCTGGCATCTGTCAACAAAGACTCAGCTTTCACTGCGGATGACATGCAGCAATGCAAGACGTTGACTTAACAGCGGCGTGGTGAAAGCATATCCACATAATTATACTTTATCAAATTTATACATGGATGAGGCGAAGGTCAACGTCTTCTGTTATCTTGTGATATATTCGAACGTTCACCCTTTGGATCATGTTGGCAGAGACTGAAGCTGACACACTATCCAGATTCCCTGTCAACTAATGGAGGAGACGATTATGGTTTGGAGGGAACTCATGACAAGAGAAGTGATACTTTTCTCCTTGAACCTTCAAGTTTGTATGTTTTTGATCATATTAAATTTCCTGACATCTAATTGGCAATACATAAGATGTACTGTATCAGTGCCTATGCAAACTCATTTTCTGCCAACAAAAAACAACCAATTTCCAGGATTGTGCGTTTGAATTTTCATTGGAAGTTTTGACAAGAGCATTCAGTGCCCATGATTTAAAAACATGGATCTCAAGCAACTTGGTAATCTTAAACTTCACTTACTTCTGAATGTGTGTTTCAGAATGTGCACCTTTATGTGTGTCAACGCTGTAAATACTGTGCGCCGCCAATTGCAGCCACACAAAGCTTCCAGCGTGTCGTATGAGAACATTCGACAACACATATAAGCGACAGTGTGAAAACTACTGTATGTTCCAACTATCCGCCATAATATACTGCAGCACAAAGCACCTTCGTCAGGAGGTCAAACACATTCACACCTTCTTGCATTCATGCCTGGGACACTGAGGTGCACAAATGTATGCGGGGAGTTTGGCATGCAATAGTGTGCTAAAATCAGGAGCACAGAAAATGGTGAGATGAGCATTTGCTGACAGCACTGTGGGAGTGTAAACTGGAGGTACACAACAGTTGGCATCAGTTGACATCTGAGCAAGAGACAGGCTGCTGACAGGGAGATTATCTCCACTGGAGCTGCAGCACAGCGGGAGCTGTCCACTGCAGCTGTGATGCTCCTCGGGGAGCATGGACAAGGTCTTCTTGGGGAGACTTTTACAGACACTGTGAAAATTAAGAAGCAAATCAGGTATTCGGATTCCACTCACTAAAATACATGGTGGGATGGCACATCCATCAGAAGACAGTGGGTTGATATGCTGGCATGCAACAACAATGACTCATGTCCCGTGGGTCCCTGTCACCTGCAGGGGGCCATGGTCAGGCCAGTTTGATGTTAAATGCTTAATGTGGTGAAATGAAAGATTGAGTGCAGGAAAAAGGGGAGGCGGGACAAAGGCATTGAAAGGACAGACCCCTGTTGTGTGTATGTCGTTGTTAGTTTTCCTCCTGCCTCTTGTTGTTGACAGTTTTGTTCCTGCCTCTGGCTAATGTTGGATGAACTATTTTTAACTCTACTTCTGTCAGTTATAATTCATCTAATTAAATTGTGATCCAATATAAAGCACAGCGTGCCACATTTTTCATTATAGCTCTTTTTTTCCCCCCTTTTCATTATGACACAATACGACTAACTTGACATGTGGCCTCTGATGTCATTTTCTTCATGGTAATCCCTGCTGCCTTCAAGAAGGTCTTGCCAAAGAAAACAAAAACACACACACACATGCACGCACACACACACACACTAAAATGTAGACTTTTATATACAGTTGAAAAGTAATTTTTCAAACTCACACTGTTTCTTATATCCTTAGGCTGAAGAGAGGAGCATCGGAGGGGGGCTTCTGAACAGTTCAGAGACCTGAAGCATGTGGACTAAAGAGGGATTGGGATCGGGTTGACCCAGGTGGAGGTCTCCTCAGCTCACAGACGAGGCCAAATCAATGAGGGGTGCACTGAAATGCAGACAGCAAACCCCATCGGGAAGGTGTTTGGATGCAGAGCCACAGGCGGAGGAGGGACGTGAATGTCGATGAGAATTCACATGGTGAGAAGACCGCAAGGACTCACATAAGCATGAGAGGTGAATAAATGAGCCCTGACAGGAACCATAGGAGCTGATGCATTTCACTGGATTTTTGGTTCTTCTGTCTTTATCTTGCCAATTTCAGATTTTTAAAGCATACTGCAGCAGCCTCCCACCAAAAAACACTTAATGTGCCCCAGGTAAGAAACGACACTTCAGGAAGGCAGATACACACATGATACAGGCAAATGCAACACACCCACCCACACACCCACAGCTGCCACTCCTTTTCTCACTGTCAACAGCCTGCACTGCATCTACATACATGTCATTGATGAACACCTTTCCACACCAAGACGTTTGAGAGACAACTTAACCACTACAGACACAAACACAACATACCAGCGTCCCTCCACGAGGGTGAAGTCATCGAAGCCACATGGCCTAAAATTTGCGTGAGGTCCTCAGTATACAACACAAACTCGAAGACATGGTGTTGACATGATTCTTGGTGCTCTGTCCAATTCACATGTCATCACTTTAACTTGTTGAGAGTGACAGTTAAAGTTAAAAAAGGATTGATAGATCCTTGTGATGTAACTAGCAGAAGGAACTATTCCTCAATGGAAATGCTGGAAAACTGAGTACAATCAAGATGAGAAGAGTTAACGTTCTTCTAGGTGATAGTGGAAAAACCCCATTAGACAACCTTTGAAATTCACACTGGAATCCTGGTTAATTTAGCATCATTAGTGCCGACTCTCATTATGCACCAATGTCACTTTTGCACTCACCAACTACATCTGTCTCTGCTTCCAATTGCACAGGCATGATAGCTCATCTATACTTGCTTTCAGTAAAAATCCACCTTTTCGTCAACTCATAGGCCCCTAATTAGCTACCTGCACCCACCCTCAACATGGATGAAACCATATGACATTTGTGTTGGATCACCCAAGACCTGTGGGATTTCCTTGGAAATCCAGTCCTCTACGATGGCCAATTTCCTGAATACAGAGAAACAGAAAAAATGGTGCACTTCCCAGGACTGTTTTACTTTCCACAGTGTCTTTAATTGGCTTTCCTGCACTCATCTCAAGGAGACTCGGACCAGAGATTGGCAAACACTGCTCAGCTCTAATCACAGCCAACTGTATATAATTTCAACTGTGTGGCTGCAAGTTCTCCCACACTCACACGTCATATTCAACAGGAAATTTCAGTTTTTTTGTTCTATATTACTGCTATTTTTGTGTAGTTTTATATCCCTGAGTACTTTTCTAAAGATAGAGAAGAAGAAGACGTGATATATTCAGGTTGTTCACGAGTGTAACAGAAGAAAACTATAATTAAAATCATGACAGCGCAAAAGGTCAAAAAGGAGGCAAAAGTTTCGCGAGTTCCACACACATTTTATCGAGTTCAGACTGCAGTAGGAACAAGTTAGTTGAAAGGACTCCGTATCATTGGTGGCTGGCACGACTTACCGTCGCTCCTCACTAATTTCCTGAGGGAAACTCTGGATTAGAGTTAAGAGACTTGAGGGAAAGAGATGTGTGACAGTATAAAGGATCACAAACAAAGATAAAACAAAGTAAATACTGCAAGTGCAAATAAACACAAGGATTTTACAGAAGCAAACACCTAAAAAAACAAACTCTCTTCATCAGGGAGATTTGCTTCACTTGCACTCTGTTAATGAATAAAAAAGCAACACAATATACTCAGAGTTAAAAAATAAAAAAAAGGTCTTTGGAGTAAATATGAAACAAACTGTTGAGTTTCAGGTGCTTTGGCTGATTTATCACTCACATGCAACTGCTTACGTCAGTCAATTGCACAAACCATGGGGGGAAAAAATCAACGGACCAAATTTTGGTCAGTGAATGTGCTGTGTGCACTAAAACACAAAGTTATCCAAACAGCAGGAGTCTGAGTTGGACCTGGCTCAGGGTGGTAAACACTCTGGTACAGGGCTTCTTTTTGAGCACTCACACTGAATCTTTCATTGGCGCTCCAAAAGAGATATTAGATATAGGTTCGTCTGTGTTCCTGATGGAGTCTGCACAGCAGTGGGGGTCTGTCAGGGTGAGAATGTTTACAGCAAACAGGGCAAGAACTCAAACATACGATTCCTGGAAGAAGAAGAAAAAAAAAAGCCCTCCTGAGTAAACGGACTATTACTGCACTGCCACAAGATTCCTCCATTTTCAGAATTTCTGATAAATTGTTATTCTCAAGAAATGTGTTTTCCACAAACAACCCTTCCATAGTGATGCGACTTGAGAGAAGGAAAGAGGGAATCCACTCCTGCTCACTGAAGCATCTCGGCGTGTTTTTACATTCAGCTCAAGACTGCCATCGACAACAGGAAAAATCCAGCGACTTGAAAGCTTCACCTGCAGCACTCAGAGTGTGTTTGGCTCAAGACTCTGCATCAACATTGGGTGTCACCATCCACTACACGTCGCAATTTCTGACTGTTGAAGCTATTTTTTGGTACATGCAGGTGATTGTAGCTTCTTACAAGGAAGCAGCTTCTATCTTCCAACATTTTTGCTGTTAAGAAAATTATGACAGATCTTGTACACTCTAAAAGGTGAATTTTACATGAAATATATAAGGTGAATATGTACAGGTTAGTAGCCAATGTATTTTGTGAAATTATTTTTTTGGTCTTCCTAGGCACCAATAAATTTTCTGTCCAGCACATGCTCAGGATGAAGTTTAGTGGCCACATATTACAGGCTCCAGACCAGATGCACTCTGCAGCAGCAGTGACACATTCTGATGTACTGTGCTTCATCCCCACAGTAATTCATCATAGCCTGTGTTGTGCTATTTCCAATTGTTTATCCTGGCATTGCTGGAAAGAGAAAAATGCCACAATCACAGCAAAATCTCAGCATCACTTTGTCTCTAGAGAGAGGCCACTGTGCAGCGAAGGCAACAGTCAGACTGATACTGCTTACAGTGTCGCTGCTTCACTGCCGCCACAACAGTTTCCATGCACCTCATTTATTCGGAAGGTGGGAAAACTTGGGGAGGAAAAATAAAGTGTCCTGCATTTTCACTTCAGGTCAGCCTACAGGAACCGGTCGGCTCAGATGGGATGCGGCTGTCTCTTGGTCACAGTTGAGGTGGAATCTATCAGTCCATCGCAGGGCGAGTATGTCCTTCCTGTGACACCGGGGCTTATGTTGGCAGCCGAAGGGGAATCCAGATATTGATGTAGTGGGCGTCTTTTCTCAAGGTAGAGTGTGAGGAGAGAAAAAAAAAAGTCTGCTGAGGCGTAATCACACAGCCGCTCCCCAGCGAGCGTCTTAATCCAGCTTCTTCCATCTAGTCATGTCCCCTCTTTTCCACCTTTAGCCCGCCAACACAACACACTCTGCATACAAAACATTACAATTGGTCAATCGCTTCATGTATCGATCGACCACACAAACGCTTAAACTGAAGTGACACCAGCTTTACTAAAATGGACTTATCCATAATGCTGATTGCACAGCTTTGTAAACCCCAGAGAGGTCAGAAAGCTGAACAATCAGAGCATCCCATTTGGAGTTTGGAGCAAGCACAAGCGACACTATGAAAGTGAGCCACACAGAGGAACAGTGTGAGTGGTGAAACAAACAGGCAGTCATGAGATGAAGTTACTACTCAAAGTCTGCTGTAACTCTTGCACCTGCTGCTGCAGAGTCCCGGGCTCCTATTTCAATGTTTCTTGCATGATACTTTATCTCTGAAGTGATTACAAACAAACAGCTCCATCAATCAGGCAGTGGAGCCCCAGAGAGCGCCGCGGCCAATCCAAAACAACACTTCAGGGCTGCCAACTTTGTGCTGACTCTGCCGACACTCACAATGCTATACCACACAATCCCTCACGTTACACTTCGAGGGAACTAATTTAAGTAGGAGTAAAAATGCCACTTAGCCGCTGAAAGTCTCGCCCACAAGACAGAACCACCCAACAAGAACAACCAGACAGATGTTAATGGTTGTTTAAATAAGGACATCAGGGTAATATAGAGTCAAAACCGTATTCACTGGCTGGAAAATTAAAAAAGACGAAGAGCTCGATAATCAGGTCGCACAGTCACGTCTCTGTCATTTCGAACACTGTTGGTTTTTTTTGTTTTTTTGAGCTAAACATCTTACTTATCTTTCTCCTCCCATCTATTTATCTTCTAAACAACAAATAACTGAGGGTTGCAAAGTGTTATCACTCGGCAAATGGGAAGGCAATCACACACAAACACACACCTTTTTTCCTCTGTGACAAAAAACAACAGAACAGACACACCAAGCCCTGGTATGCACAGTCGGAACATGCAAACTTCACACAAAAATCTTCTACCTGGGTGCAATCCCAGTACCTTCATCCTATTAGACCACAACGCAGTAACCACATCTTAAAGTAAAAGCTATTTGTTCAGTCAGTGAGGTAATTATTTCTTTTCACTCTGAAATTGTAATATATGTTCTTAACAAGAGTGGATTGCTTTGGGGGGGGAAGTAATTAGCGTGATGAGTTAAAAAAAGAGATTAAAAAAAAGTTTTCTTTGATTCTCAGAGTTAAATAGATTCACTGGACCTTTAGTTCTTGATTAAAAACTAGATACAGTAAAAGTTTTGCCAGACCAGGTTCACAGGTTGAAGACTCCGACAAGCAAACGTCTGGTACAAATGTACAGTTATAAAAGTTACATCAGTTGAATAACAATGCTTTACTTTGCCTTCTGAGAGGGCAAATCTTTCTGTTTTTTCCTGCTGGTTTTGCTGTGAATAATCAATGAAACATATGAAAAAAAGGTGCCATGCCATTTTAACAACACCTTTACAAAGCCACAAAAGAAATTTGGTGATCTAACCCAATGAGCAATTACTTCTGGATCCCCAAATCTTGCTTTGGTAGATTGCAAATTCAGCCTGATGTGGACTGTTAAGACCACACTTTAGCAAAACTCGGCTGAAACCCAACTGAACATGCATGTGATCCATATTTTTCACTTTTCATTTTTGCAACTCTTGTTTACACATGGTGTTTTTGCCACTTTGATGAATAACAAACTACTTTATTAAATAGGGTGTTTCAGTTTTTTGAAGTCCATCTTGCACAAAATAAAAAAATCCTAAAAGCAGTCAAATCACATTTTAAAAAAGCAAATCACAGCAGTAAAATGCATGACCTCCATTTATTGTATTGTCTTCATATTCGCATGCAATCTCCACCAGGACAATGATAATTGGTGAAATATTGAGGCTTTGTTCTTGTTTCATCAGGTTTTGAAACTGCTTCAAATGGCAGGTTGTGTTGCAAAAAAAACCAAACACTTCCATCTGTTCAGCTCATTACACAAAAAGAGCTTACTTTTATTTTTTTATGATTATATCCAATACAATTTGAAAAATACTGACATTTATTGCCATGGAAGCAGTTACCTTGGAATCATATGGTCACTAAGAGCCAAACGGCAAGCTGACACAAATATCTAATGTTTAATGGGGTGGGTTTTTTTTGCTGCTGTTGCCAATCAGTTGAGGCTCAAGCTTCCCTGCTTCCTCTTGGTGTTTTTTTATTGTTTGTTTGTTTTTTATAAAGTTGATTACAGCCCATCACAGCCTTCTGCTTCCCTGTTATTTCCATTTCAAACAACTGCAAGAATACAGGTGTTAAAATAGTGGCAAAGAAAATCTGTTGCCAACTTGCCTCTGTCAGTACTTGTCTTTTTGGTTTATTTAAAGGAAAAAGTCTGATCCAATCAGAAACTCTGTGAAGACCAAGCCAGCACTGTGTACCACAGAGGGGAATAACAATAGTAACAATAAAACTGGGAAACTACAGGTGGTGGAGTATCTTTTCAAAACTCTGCAGCCACATGAGACCGGACGCAATCAGAGCCTGCGACCCCTCCCACAATCAGCCAGATGAGAGCAACCCGTCAACAGAACTACGTCAGTGTTGAGGCACAGTGACACTGTTCACTTGTGCAATTTTCCAATGCAGTGCCGTCTAAAAAAAAGCAGGAGAGAGAGAGAGAGAGAGAGAGAGAGAGAGAGAGAGAGAGAGAGCGAGAGAGCGAGAGAGAGAGAGAGAGAGAGAG
>JAUESE010000056.1:12430830-12449529 GCA_032274725.1 Malacoctenus triangulatus | reverse complement strand
GAGAGAGAGAGAGAGAGAGAGAGAGAGAGAGAGCGCAAGAGAGCAAGAGAGAGAGTGAGTGAGCGAGAGAGAGAGAGAGAGAGAGTGAGAGAGCGTATATATATTGTGTGTGTGTCAAGGTCTCTCACTTGAAACTGGAGTATTTTTCTTTCTACCTAGTTAAAACTGCAGTTTCATAAAAAAAATTCTTCTGTTGGTATACGAGAACATAAGATGTCAATGAGGTATTCGTATACCCAGGGAGCCTAATTAGCCTGTTGTGCAACATGTCCAAAACATCTTATGTATACAATTTATATTATGGTTCCTTCACTGCAAGTACAACTAAACATGATTGAGAAAAAAAATGTTTAGAAATTCAGTGAAGCTGCTTGTCAGGATGGCTGCTAAAAAAAAACACCTGTCAGAGAGATGCAGAAAGGTTCAAACTGAATTGATTAGCACTGCTTTGATGCGGATACGATGTATTATTTAAAAATAAAACCTAAAGAACCAAATCTGATGATGGCTCTGCTTTGAGATAGTCCTTAGATTCGGTTCTAAATAATTACCCTCCGTCTCCAGGCTACAACCCACTAAGATTTACGGTGAAAGCTGTTTTGTGCAGACACATTAAAAAATAATGATTAAGAAAGTTACTTTCTGTGACATGTCAGAGAAAAGAGGAAGAAAAAAGACAGGAACAGTCAATGTGCTAATCTTTGTCAACCTCTGCGAATAGCCAATCAAATAGACAGTTTCTGGCAGTGTTTTGCCACGTGCTGCTGAGCCGTTCTCCTCTCATTGTTTCGGTTGAACCAGAGAGCAATGTTAAGCTTAGAACTGCACAATACCAACATTTCTTTACAGCCACTTTACTCCCACCAAGGACAAAATCCCATTGGACTTGCATTGTGAAGGTCATGGCCAAACTTAAGAACTCAAGAATTGTGGTCACACACTCTCGCTGCTCTCTGCATTGGCAATAATGGCCTTCCTTGACACACTGTCAATCTTGCACATTGGTGTGGAATTTTAGTGAGAAGGAGCAGCTGTAAACAACACTCCCTATGTTGATATGGCCACCTACAAGGTGGGCTCACATAAAAATCAATTTAATGTTGAATTTGTGACACATAATTTAAGGACTTGACAAATAATTACATAACATCATTTCCATTTGTTTTGGTGATACCTTAACGCAACATTTTTGTGACACTTTTCCTCTTCCTTTTCTTCTGTTCTAGACCATAGACACATAGACCATAAACACACTGTGTGGGTTTTCAGCAGCGCAATCACTATTTGACATGTAACAGACACTGCAACACCTTGTTTGCTGTCTTGTCTTGAAGCAACGCTGAGAAGACCAGATCACAGCATTTTGTCCAAAAGAGATAATAGCAAACCAAAGCTGTGACGGAAAATGCCGATGTGATTAATAAATGCTGACAGGCCGCTGTCAGTCACTTATCAAATTGCTTGCTAAGCATAAAGCTGAATGAACTATCAGATAGACCCATGAAGAGGATCACATGTACCTTGATCAAAGTATCCCTTTAATTCTTGACAGCATCATTCTCAGAATGCCCCACGGACAGAATTGTAAAGCTGTGTTTTTACATGCAAGATCATTATAGGGCTTTTCTGAGTTGATAATATAAGTAACCCAACACAAACAGGAAACAAAGGAAAAGAAGCCACAGTGTTTGACCGGGTGGTTGAGGACTGTAAATTGAGTTAAAAAGCAACATGGTTTGTTTTGCATGAGTATTGGCCTATGTCGCTTTGTGTCTTTGCAAAACAAGAGAAGCTGTGAACACCTCAATTTCTACTTTTTGGTACAGTTCATGGCACAGTAGTTTACCATCTACTGTCTTTGGGTTCCCTGTAACTGTGGAAACTGTAGTTAATATATGTACAGACAAAGAGCAGAACAGAAAATATCAAAAAAAGATGAACCTCTTTGAAGTGTTAAAACACTATTTCAGTATGGTAGGACAATTACTGAGTGTTAAGGTCAACAAGTTTGTATCACTGAGGTTATCTCTGGAAAAAACTCAGCCGAGAATAAGTTAAATCGCACAATTTGCCAACATAATTTATTTAGCCTTACCCTTTGGCTCTTGATAACTGTGTTGCCAACACAGTTTAAGGGCCAGAGTAAGACATGAGAAGAAACTCATAACTACTTTACTCCTGACTTAAAAAGCCAGGAGACTCCATGTATTTCTGGGGCCTGCAAGGCTCCTGTGAATGATCCATAACCAGGTTACCTGCTGAGCACCTCAGCCTTCTAGCAGCACAGCGCTCCTGAATCCTCCGCTCCCAAACAGTAATATTGCCAGCGGTAATAACAGAGCGGGAGCTTCCTTTATCTCTGACTCTTATTTTCACATTTCATTATGCTGCCTCTTTTCCCCATAGCCATTGTAACGAGACGCACACTTACTGCCGAACTGTTAGCAAAACTGAGCTTACGTTTCCTCATTTAAATGGGAGATTTTTCAAAAGCTGACAAATCTCCTCGCGCTGCGATATCTCACTCCGAATTCAGTTGTGCTTTAATTTGGCTATAGCGGCACCAATATCCCGGAGCCAGTGAAAACTCAAAACAAAGCAGATATCCAGTAGTTTGTCTTCCTCTCCCCCTTTCCTCCCTCTTTTAATCTTTTTCTCTCCCTCCCTCTATCTCTCTGTATTTCTGTCAAGCCTCTGTGACAGCTCCTCCTTCCTGAAGGCAATCCAACAATGTCTTGCTCATTGATCAGAGAGAGTGTCAGTGCAGTGTGGAGGTAAATGGCTGTCACAGGGAATGATAGACCTTAACTCAACCATGGTTGCTCCTGAGGCCACTCAGCCTCCACTTACAGTGATGGATGCAAGGATGTGGCCCATCACGATCGTGAGAGGGAGGAAGAGTTTGTTCCATTGCTAAGAGTCAGGAAATATTAGCAAAACACATCAGCATTACTTTCTCTTTTTTGTATATGATCTTATATATTGGCCAAAGTAAAACACATCACAGTGTCACCAGTTCAGCAAGATTCTTCAGATTTCGGTAATTATCAACAAGCGATTGGGAAAATAAATGTCAACAACAAACATGTTGGTTCATTTGAATCAGAATGAAGCATCCCTCCTCTTGTATTTACTTTAGTAACACGTATCTGTTGCAGTTAAACTTTTTCAGCAAGTTGAGACTCAAAAGAAGCTTATCTTTCCATCCTCTTTTCTCAGTTCAGTCATGATATTTCACCAAAGTTTCCATCACATTACTACCAGCCTCAATACTCAGGAGAATCTGTCTTCTCTTGTACTTTGTCAAAGCCATGTCTAACTGCTAAAAGAAAAAAGACTTTGTCTTCCAAGTACTCTTAATTTCACATATCAGGTTCTACAGCAAAGTCTATGAACTTTCACTTCTCTGAAGCCCTCCGAGGTTAGAAAGGTAAGAAAGGCACTTCGGACCCTTACTTTGATTTTTGTCAAAACATTACAGCGAAGCCAAACAGTGAAATAAACATATTCTCACCAAAAATACAAAAGAAGGAGCTACAAAATATAAACCTGAAAAGTCCAAGTCTGCTGGTAGGAGGATCTTGGATTAAATTAACCTCCAACTGCATGCTTGACTGCAGGGAGGTTTTTAATGTGCAAAATGCTTAAAACCTCCCAATTCAGCGGTAACAACAACTTCCTTTGCCAGAATGAAGTCAGAACAGATTTGATTGCATTGATAACCCTGAAAAGGTAATGGGTAAACGCATAAAGATTGCAGAGTAAATTCTGTTTCTCTTTGCCGATTAGCAGGTGGCCACTCTGATGCTATCTGGGGATACAGTTGAAATCATTTTATATGGTTTGTTATAAGACTAGAGTGACTGACTGCAAAAAAGGCAAAGTTTGAGCTCCTCCGGCCATGCACGCCCATCAGATCTGTGGCTGGAGAGTCTGATAAAGTTAACGTTGTTTATTCCAATCCAAGCCAACCCGAATGATTTTTCAACAGTTAGTTCACACTTTTCCATCACTGATGGGATAAAAAACCAGGAATAAACAACATTAGAAATTCAAATGAGCCACATGCATTTCATTACCAAAGCAAGTAAACTAATCCTATAATAAAGTTTTTGAGGGGATGTGAACTTCTAAGTGTTACTGAGTAACCTTAATCAGATTGTTCACCTTAGAAAGACCTACATAGCCTACGCAAGGAGCAGGACTACATTTGAAGAACATCTTGTGGGATATAATGCAAATACATTGGATAAAACAAATACTTCTGAAACAGTGAAAAATATATGGATGGAAATCTTGTAAACAGAATTTTATTAACTTATGTTGCACAGTGGTGACCCAGTCATTTTCACTCCATCTGATGCAAGATTTTTATTGACATCCAATGATAATGTTTGGGTTTTGTTTCAAGTATGCAAAGTTTGTCTCTTTTCAATGTAATAAACATGTCGAACTGCAGAAGAAATATGGTTACAAGCTCCACTATAACGAGTGACTAACTTTTAAACCAAACTGGAAGCATTTAAAGTGGTGTCTGTGAAAGGACCTGAGAGAGTGAAAAGTGCGGCTTTTGGATACAAAAGCAATAAGAAACAAAGTGTTTAAAAAAAAAAAAAAAAAAGACATTCAACACTCAACACCACACCTGCAAATGAAATGTTCAATTATATCCCCTGGAAACAAAGCTTAATTATACATTATGCTGAATAAATAATTTGTCAGAAAAAAATAATGTGAATAATTTCAGTGGAGGAAAAAAAACAGAGTGAGCACTGCTCATCTAAATCGGGCCTGATATCCTACAGGTTTAAAACATAGTATAATTGCTGAGGTGTGTAACACAGTGTGAGCCAGATGTGCCAACACAGTCTGGTGCTCTTTTTTTTGGAGGGGGGTTACCCTGGTTGTTTCCTTTGCTAAAATTTACAGATGTCCTCTAAACGCCTCACGGGAGGGTTATCAGTAAACATCAGCTCAGTGGCTGCACACACAGAAACCTCTGAAATGATGTGTGGACTCTAAAAGCACAGCGTGTTTCTGTTCATTCAGCTTAAGTGCTGGAAGGGAGGGAGGAAAGGAGGGGGGGTTGTACTGAGTAGGTGGTCTCATCCTCCCCAGGAGTCAGATGCAGGCTGGTGGAAGCACTCCTCCTGCACCCAAAGTGCCCCTGTGCTGCACCACCAACGTCTGGCTGGCTGTTTGCCTAATATCACACTCAGTGTGGGAAATGGTTCTCCAAGCACCTGAGCAACACATGTTAACCGAGTGTATTATCTCCTTCCAAGTTGGGATAACATCTGCCATCCGTGGCTCGTTGCATGCTGCAGCCAATCTGGACGCTGCATTGTGAATGGGTGAGGCTTTGGTGGCAGGAACTGCTCCAGATTTTGCTCCACAATCTTTGTTTGTGTAACATTTTCACCATTGGCTAGTGGAGAACCCCACCTTCATTAAAATATGAAGCTTTACTCTGACTGTTTCAATATGGAATATGGAGGATACATCTCGATTGAGAATAAATGAGTAAATGTTATGAGCCAACAATTTTACAACAAAAGCACTGACACATTCACTCTGAGGTTTAGTAAATGCAATAAACACCCCAAAAATAAAGCTAAACACATTGGTTTTGAATTGAGAAAATAAAATAAAAAATGTGACCCGGGTCCAAATGTTTATCTCCCACTTGTTCTACCCAAGTACACTACCGCCTTTAATCGGCGGCGCGCTTTAGTTTGAGCTCGTGATGCTGTGTAATGTCTGTGGGTACCTCCGTGTGCCAGGAAAATGGACGAAACCGGAGAAAAGGTTGTGAACGCGGTTCCACGTCCGTAACGACGCAGCAGTCCCTCTTGGTCAGCGGCACAGCTCCACCTCTCTCCTCCGTCCAGCCGATGTGTCAGTCCATCTTTCTGGCTAGCTCGCAGCAGCATTTGCTCCTCTTGCCTAGCAACCGCGCGGTTAGCCTAGCATTAGCGCTGCTAGCAAAGTCCGCCAAACTCACTCGCCCCCGGCGCCGCACAAGGTGCTCCTCAGCACAGGTGAGTTAAACTCCCACTCTCACAAAAAATGTCCCTTTCTGTATACGGTCCGTCAAACACGAACCTAAAGGTGGCACCGCAGCCACAAACAGTTTCCAACAGTTTTGTGCAATTCGCGAGCGCTTTCCGTCCTCGTCTTCTTACGTTTTCATTCCCGGAAATGAGAAAAAACTAAAGGTCATTAACTTTCAGACGAAATCGGAAAACACTTTAAACTCTTCCCTTTTACCATTTTAAACCCACGTTATATACCCTCAACTCATATCCTGAAATATCTGTAATTAACTATGCTACTTAAATATCTTCTTTTTTAAGTTTGAACTATTTATCTATTCTTACTGTGTCACATGGATATTTTTTTCAATCATGAACTTCAGCAGAAAAGAAACACACAATAAATACACTGATATTTATCAGGGTATTAAATTTGCAGTAATTAAATCAATTTCAGTTTTATTTATATACCTTCAGTTACAATATAGTCATCTCACAGCACATAATACTCAAACGGATACCCCAAATTAATATGGGTGACCGAGGAGGGGAAAAAAACCCTCCATATAACATAAGAACCCTTCAGCAGACTCAGGGGTGGCAGCCATCTGTCTGGACTAGTCAGGGTTTGAGCATTGTTGAGGGATGAGTAAATAGCAAACAATCAACAGCCTGCACTTTGATGGGAGTGAGAAGGAGTGGTCAGGAACCTTCATTTCAACAGCCAGAGATCTCTGCCGGGACCTCAAGGGAAAGAACAGAAACAAGTTCAGAAAGCAGTAAAGACACACAGTTGTTGATGTGCAATGGATGCAAATGAATGCATAGTTGAAAGAAAGGACTTTTGTGCTTCGATTTGTGCCACCACTGCCAATATGCAAAATCATGTGTCACCAAAACAACAGCAAAAAGGAAACCGGCAATTTTGTATGACAAGTACAATTCTGCTCTCAAACATGTTCCGGCTTTTTCCCATATTCATCTCCCAGAGCACTCAGCGTATGCCAACCTACTCTCCAGTTGAAAACGATGCCAGGTCGACAAAAACCTTTTTGAGTGAAAAGTTAGATAAATGCTTGGGCAACAGATGACCGACCGTTCTGTCTTTTACCCCCCATGAAATTGTTTCTCGCTCCAAGGTGATACTCTGCATTTACGGCTTGACATCAATGTCTCTGTGAAAAATGATTTTGAATTACTGTCCCTTCACCTCAGACTTAGAAAAAGGTCAGAGATAAACATAATGTCAGACAGATCCTAAAGTGGAAAAAGAAGCAGGCACACGCTGCATCCATCATGACCAGCAATGTGTTCTCCGGCATTGATTTGTGAACTGTTTTTGCTGCAATTACAGAAATAAATGAGGCATCTGCTTTTCACAGAGCACTAATGTTGATTTCTCAATCTGCACGGTGTGTTTAGATGGGAAATGTGAAAATTACATGTTTACCGGTGTGTCTGCAGCAGTGATTGTATGACGCGAAAACAGCGCAAAGGAAATGCATTAGGATTACAAAAGGTGCATGAATTGACTAATTTATTTTGGAAAACAGCAATTCATTTTTCATCAGTCGTCGAGGGATGTAGCTTGAGATAGAGTTAGCTCCGTCGTACAAGTATAGGACACCAGTATGATAACATGGCTCTTAATTTGTGATTTTTTGAGGCCTGTTGAACCTTTTTTGACCCTTCGCCTTTGAAGACTTGTGATGTTTACATCGGCAATTCAGACTGTGTCG
The DNA here is from genome assembly GCA_032274725.1 of Malacoctenus triangulatus. NCBI lineage: Eukaryota > Metazoa > Chordata > Actinopteri > Blenniiformes > Labrisomidae > Malacoctenus > Malacoctenus triangulatus. The sequence continues at coordinate 12,441,755 of JAUESE010000056.1, read as the reverse complement.
GTTCTGGATCTCAAAAAAGCAAATCAGATGTTTATCTCTTGTTCACAGAAAAAAAAGGTGCAGGCCTTATTTACCAAATCAAGATGCAGGTAATTGACTTTATTTGCCAATTACTTCGCAAGCTGATTAAAAACACACACACACACACACACACACACACACACACACACACACACACACACGCACACACACACACACACACTCACATTCATTACTTACAACAAAGGCTTTACTGAAGTGACACAGATATTAACTGCTGCCGAAGTAAATTGAGCATCCTGCGCATAGTGGGTGTATGCATGTTCAGGTGTGTGTTAGGAGAAGTATTTAAATAAGGTGAAAATCTTCCCATGCTGTGATGTGAGAACTCAATTAAGTCAATGTGCTGTGTATAAATGTGGAATGAGCCAAATTTAAACACCGGTATTGATCATTTGATGATATTGTCACAGAGCGAGGCCAGGTGGGATTTGGCTGGCTTGACGGGAACGCACAGTTGAATGCAAACGCTAAGTAGATCAGAGCGTCTCTTTTCCTGTGTGATGTTTCCAAGCTTAGGACTCGCTATTTTTACACAAAACGGGCAGGAAAAAGAGATTTAAAAACCCCCACTGGGCGAGCAAGATGTGCTTCATGTGTTGGCTGCAATGGCCTTTAGTGGTCGTGTAGAAATGTACAGCCAAACAGGGCTCTCTTCCACTGTTCATGTTCCCTCTGAAGAAAGGCAGTCATAAATAATCTTAATGGATTCCAGACCAAATTCAATTACCTCTCTCACCCAATCGAAATGAATAAAAACCATGGCATGCTCTTACTCTATTTGCATGTCCCTGGGGAATGATGTTTGTATTTCCTCAGTTTTTCCAGACAATGGTTCAGTCACCGTGACTTCCCTCAATCAGATGCTCATCAGGTCCGATGTTCACGCAACGTAATGCCTAACAGTAACGGGGCACTTTATGTGGCTTTTACAGATAGTACCGTGTGTTTAAAAAAAAAACAAAACACAACAGCCCTCTCCCGCGACGTGAAGTGGGTAGCTCGAAAGTCGAGCAGCAATAAATCAAAGTAATTCCTGCCAGAACATTTCCACTTTCTTCAGAAATGAGGAAAAATCTTCACCATCGCTGTGAAAGCATCACGGGAGGTATTTCTCCAGTCTGGCGGCATGAATTACACCCAGCTCCTCCTGGCCTGAGGCACAAATCACTGATCAGCAAATTATTTCTAAAAAGCCAAATCTACATTTTAAATTAGTTTGGATAGAATTAAATATTAAAGTTATATCACACTACAGGAGCAACACACACATATCTTGCTCGCACAGCTTCTTGTAGGTGAATCTCAAGCCCTCCTGGTGTGCTCACGCTATTGTCATTTAATCATGAATGCCTGGATTCTGACAAAGAAAACACATTATGAAATATTCACCAATTTTATATTTGCAGATATTTTGCTCCTGACTCTTGCAGAGATCAATGAAGTGGCTTATTGTACTCTCACACACAGCGTGAGCCTTAAATCACAGTTGGGTTCTTCCCACTTCCAGGGTCTTTGCTTCCTCACATCTTTTCTAAGCAGAAAACAAAGTCAGGGTTCATCCTCTGGTGTATGATCCGTTTGTGTGCGTTCACCAGAAAATGTAATGTTCCATATTACAGACAGAGCCTCAAAGAGGAAACAATATAGCATTATGTAGAGATATGAAGAATAAAAAAGCAATCGTATGAAAGAGGTTGAAAAAAGAGATATTTTAAATACTTAGCTGGCTCAGTTATCAGAACTACACGTACTTCTGCACACAACTACTATACTTGTATGAACATAGCTTTAATTTTTTAGTTCTTGTCCTGCAGTCTTATATTTCCTGCCAAAGAAGTAAAAAGTCCCTTACAGCTTAACTGAATGCAAAAATCATGCCTAAACTGTCAAGAAAAAGCCTTTCCTTTTTTTTTTTAAAACAAAACATGTAATATTTAGACTTGTGACAAAATATTTATTTGCCTCAATTTGGGGTTTCAGTCCCTGTGCCTGGTTGATTTGTTTCCATTTATCAGTCTGTTGTCGTTGCAGATCTCGCCACTCCCACCTGCCTCCCTCTACTGCCATTAGAGTCTCCTGATGCGCCTCCTCTCTCTGCTCAGCTGCTTCCACTTCACTAATCAGCTCCTGCAGGTTTCAGGCCCTCACTTCACCATTTCTCATTTGTCAGATCATCTTTGAGCCTCATGATGTAAGTGGCTTTTCATCATCCCGTGCTCTCTTTTTTGGTATTGTGTTTATTATCTCTGTCTTGTTTTTCTTGCTGTTTGGATTCATGTTGTTGGGACCTCATCTTGACTCGAATGCTTTTTTTTCCATTTAAATAATATCCTGTTTGTTCATTTGTTAACTTTAGTAAAGATTATCAAATTTAAAATAGATGTTAGGGAAATGGGGAAGACGGGAGGATTAAGAGTTTAATTTCCTGTGACTTTTTTTTCCATGTTCATACTGACCTAAGGTTGCCCAAAATATTCCCTTAAATCTGAAAAACTAATATGAAGATTTCAACATCCTGAAACACAAAACATCACGTGCAACATCAAATCATGATAAGAAAACAAACCAAAGGTTGTCAGTCTGCTTGCTTGACAGCAGTCAAACTGTCACAGATGGATAATGACGCATTGCAACAGCTTCCATCTGACCACACCCTGACTCTGCTCTCAGTTTGAGTTCATTTCAATTACAATTAAAAAAAACGAATGTGAAAGTTTTACTTTGAAATAACAGCTTTTATGTTGAAGAGGCACTTCAACTGTGAATGCAGTGGTTTCTGTTGGATCACAATCTTTAGATTTAGCAAGTTGTTATTTTACATAACAACTGTGAAACTGTAATTTATTCAACTGATAATTATTGGTTAACAGAAATGCATGATGGAGTCTGCTCAATTTCAGGTGAGACTACAGTGATGAACAGGAAGTTCTCTCCTGGATTAATAAAGCTTTCTAATCTCACTCATCTTTCACATGTGAACAGTGAGGTGTGACCGGTGTTGCCACACTGCACCACTTATTTCTATATTTTTGTCTTTATGGACAATGGAAGCATCAAGCTGCAATATTTCTGTCCCATTTCTACTGAGCTGATTGTCAGAAATGGTACAAACAAAGCACATCCGGTATCACCTGAATACAGGCCACATCTTTTCATTTCCATTCACATGATAATTCAAGATTTTACAGTTCATTTGGCATCTCAACACACTGCTGCTTGTAAGAGCAGGTATAAAAGCAGGATGCAAATGGAAACCATGCGTCTTGCTCCATCAGTTGTTTTGTCAACATGTCATATCTCATTTATTTTATTCATACAAAACCACTAGTGTAAAAATAACCAGGTGTGATTCAGTTGGGAATTAACCAGACTGCTGTTTTAATGTGTCTCTCTGTAAGTGAACTGAATACCAGCAGCGAGCTGCGTAAAAATGCAGTCATGTTGGTGTTACCCATAATGCAACTCACAAATTACAGCAAAATATCAATTGGCACCTGCACAGTCCATATTTAAATTATTAAATCGTGTCCTGGACAGCCACCAAAAAGTCATTTCAAAAGGCTAATGATGTTAATTGAAGTCCACAGGCCTCAGTCGATTGTGCTCTTTTTTTTTTTGTCTTGTTATTGTGCTCCCTTCAGTGGAAAGGGACCTGATCTCTCTGTACCCCCTCATTCTTCCCACAGCCTTCATTCATACAGACTGTTGATTCCGTCTTTTTGTCCTTCATGCGTTATCATCATTAATTCCCATTATTTCCCATCGTCTGTTCCACGACTCCTCTCCATACCTTCCCGTTCATAGTTGATGAGTGAGTGATCATTTAGGACCTGAAAGGTTGAGGTGATTCTCGGCACCCATCAGAGCTACACTTCATTAACCGGGCTCCCAGTGAATAGACTGGCATTTACCGGTTTGACTGATGCGCCGTATATCAGTGAAAACAAAAGAGGAGTGGCTGGGGTGCTTTATGTTTTGGAAACCTTGTGTTGAGGTCACCTTTTTTTATAGAAGGGTAAGGACAGCGATTGGCATTTAGTCAGTGGCAGCATTCTGCAAATTGGATTAAATCCATGCGAAGGCCAGTCGGTCTCCAGAGGGCCCCCCCCCACACACACACACTTCCCCCCCAGCATGAATATTGATGCAAGTTTCATGCAGAGAATACAATAATTGCTCCTAACCTCTTTTTTATCTCCAAATCCTTGTCAACAAGCGAGCGTCCCGGTCAGTCGAACATAAAAGATGATCAATATCCAAAAGTAATGAGGGCAGAGTGAATCGTTTGTTTCCATCTCAAGGGAATCCGAGTTCCCATTAAAATGCCACAAGCCTTGTGTTGTGCAACAGAACAGGTCCATGACAGTGAGTGGGCACCGTAATGCATCTTGGCAGCTGTGTTATGCAGCTAGTTGGTCATGATATCTGGCAACGAGTGTGCCATCTGTGCGGATAAGCATCACATATATTGGCCCTGAGACAATATTACCACAAGGCTGACAGATCCAGTGTTTGCTGTGCTAAGGATTCAAGGCTAATAGTGTAGAAAATGCCACTTAGCAATAAAATAAGAAGGTTATAATTGTGTTAGAAGGTTTGTTGTGACTTGGAGCCCTATTCGGTCCCTTCGGTGGGAGCACTGTGCCCCCCGGGTCAGTTGTTAAGAAGTGGTTCCACAGTGACGAGGAATCACAGAGATCAGCACAGGAGGGAGTTGGGGATGATGATAATCACTCTCCTTGGTCAAGTGGCTTTTGAATTGCTATGTGAACACCAACTGCTGCTGATGCTGCCATTTGCTGCTGCAGCAAAAAAGCTTTAGGAGGAGGAGTGTGGCAGCAGGCGAGCAGCAGCAGCAGAGAGGCCTGGGCACTGACAGCCCATGAACGGCACCATAATGAAAAGCATCATCAGGGGTCGGCTGCATGGCTGGATGAGTCTGGATGAGTCTGACCTTTGCTGCACGCCGTTTCCTCATTCCAGCGACCAACAAAAAGGACAAAAATATGAAATCTGACGTATGTTAAAGTGACAACAGTTTTTCAAGTGTGAATATGTGCAAATCCAAGCTGACTAAGTGACATTTCTGCATCTTCACACGTGTTCAAAGAGTGTGAAAACGAAAGACGTCATGTGTTGTACAAATTCGCGAGCCCTTTAGAATTTCCTGAAGGTTACATTCTTCCCATTGAGGTCAATGCAACCAAGTTATTTCATTATTACTTTCAGCTCATCCAAATGCAGCTTTTTTGGCTCGTATCAGGCAGAACAAGTGTACATCAGCCCTGATTTAGCCTCTCAGCACTGGCCAGGTTTTAGTATCGATTTAAAGAGTGAACCTGGATCCTCAAACATGCCTCTGCTGGCTGTTGCAGAATCCTGGATAAAGATTTATGGTGATCAGGCTTTTACAGTCAGATCCCTGACACGAGCAATGCGTCTGCCTTTCTTGCTGCAGAGTGAGTTGCATTCCACTGATGATGAAAACCTTTTGAAGATTAGGTGTGAAAAACAGCTGAGCGTTATCGTTTTTTTTTAATAATCATTCAGTCAGACTTTTGTTTAGTAAATCTTTTTAAATTGTTGATTGTATTTTGTAGTTATTTGCTCAGTTGGTCATTTGAATGTTTTTTTTATATTTACTGAACCATGACTTGAGTTTGATTTATTTATGCTGCTCAAAGATCATAAACCTTTATTTAGAAATCGGCTGTTTGCATGAAGTTATTCGTTTGTGGTGTTTCTCATCATTGTCTTATCGCAACAAACGGAAGTGGATTACAGTCTTCACTTCAGTCGTCCAAACAGATTCTGTTGTCTCAAAATCTTTGTCTTCTGTTGCTTTGTTTATTGTCTGATTACAGTCGCTTAATTACAGTTAAATTAGATAATGTATTTTAAAGAGTTGAACACTTAGAAGCTCAGCTAATCTGGCATCCCCAGGGCTGGATGAGTGTAATTCAATCAGACCTAAAAGTAAACGTTTGAAAACATTCACATTACTGCCTAACGCTGATTGAGGCAAACACACATTCACAATATCTGTTTTTTCCTTGCTGTTACTCCTGCATTTCCACTCTATATGTAGCACGAATAAGAAAACAGGAAGAAGTTGCGCTCGTGTAGCTTTTTCTTCTTTTACTCGTGGTTTGTCCGTGTTGCCTGTGAGAAGCAGTCACTGAGTGAATGTGATTTAACGTCCGAATTTGACTCATGTGGTTTAAGCACGATGGGAGACTCTGGGTCATGTGATTAAACTTGTATCAAATCTTTGTGTTTATGTGGAAAGACAACAGGAAATTAGCCGGAAATTAGTGGATGGCTGGGCTGTGCGTGTAGTTTGAAGCATGTTTTAATTTCTCCAGCCAAACCATTTCAACGATGATTGAAAAACTGTTCGAATAAGCCATAATAAAAAAATCCTGACAGAGATATTCAACTGAATATTAACATCCGTGATTAGGAATGACAGGCGGAGTGAATAAAACAAGGCCTGAGTTTATTTAAAACGGACTCATCCCTTAAATAAACAAAAATTTAACCATCTTGAACGTGAGCTCATTTAAACCTAAATCATCACTTTGCTTGAGGCCCAGCATGCTCATTCTGTGGTAATTATGCATCAGACGTACTCGGGCTTCATTACCATCACTTTTCTGCACTTGCAACATTCAAGCTCGAGTCACAACTGATTGAGGGAACCACCGAGGCATCCAAATCCGAGCGCTCCTGCAGCCCTCTGCCCTGCCCTCCACCTCACACTCTCACCAATTAGGAGGGTGTGGTTGGCAGCCCCTGAACTTGACACTTCCCGTCTCTCTGCTTTAATTATGTCTGAGTCCCTGAAGGCCGCAAAGAGGACCGGGTCCAATTAGTCGACGGAGAAGGAGGGCAGTGCGTGACGTCACGCACACGCACGTGCCAGAATCCATCAGAGGGAGGTGAATGGGTTGCAGCTCGTGGTGAACAGCGCGGTCCGTTGGAGGAGGCTGGAGGATTAAAGGGGGGGGGGGGGGGTATAAGGGTGGGAGGAAATGAGATGAAAAGGAGATGGCAGATATGACTGTACATGTAACTAAAATCAATAGGAACACTCATCATCAGTCGGTATATGCTCTAATCGCTCTGAATTGATTCCTCCTTTATCTGCCCTCGTTTAATCGCCACTTCACGTTTGATCTTTATTTCAGCCCCCTCTGTCTTTAACCGCGTCTCAATCCCTCCATCTCTCGCTGGCTTTTTTTTTTTTTTTTTTTTTTTTGGTCGCTCGCCATCTCTTCCCTCACTCACAATCTCCCTTAATCTCAGCTGTTCCCACGCCTGACAGCATGTTATTGTTCTGGAGCATGTCGCATGTGTTAGCAGCCAAAGTGAAACATTATCGCCGTTAACAACCTGTAATTTTCCACTCACTTGTGTGAAGCAGCCGTTTTGGAATAATGAAGAAAAGGCAGTCCCAGCTTGTGCTCTCTGTTTTTGATCTCTGGACTGCTGGCCTCCAAACAATGCAGCACGCGGCACACATTTGCATAGCTATCTTGACCAAAATAAAAGAGCCTCTCACTTTTGTGTGATTTGTGTCACAGAGGAGAGGTGTGTACACTTTCATTCTATCAGTATTTATCAGCTGCTAAATGCTGGTTCGCTTTGATAAGCCCACAACCACAGTTTGTTTTGTAGGAGACCCCCCCCCCCCCCCCCCTCTCCAAATAAAGTCTGCAAATTCTGCATTGCAGCTCTGAATAAAGTCTTCCAGTATCGTGCAGAGGCAGTGCGGAGAAAAGGGTGAAAGATGCCCGAGGGGTTAACTCGGATGAGAGGGAGCCCTCCTCAGATCTAAGGAGAGACCATCTCACGGGGGACAATGACACCGTTATCAGGTGTGCAGCAGAAATGTTGCCAGCAGAATCCTCTTTGTGTGGCAAAATCTGGACAATCCACCTGTCGTCAGAAAACTCCCCCTCTGGTGAAAGGGGCCGTCGCTTTTCTAAGCAACACATACACACAAACACTCTGTCTTTTTTGTATCCCGGGCCCCCTTTCTTTCACCAATCCAGAAAAATCTATGAACTCCAAATTCAGTTTTTCAGCATCGTCATCAGTTGAAGGACAGTCTAACAACTAGTTTGAGTGTTTGTTCTGCGACGCAAAAAAACAAGACATTTCCCTCACTGTTGGAGCTTTTCTTACTGCAGGATGGGTAACCTTGCTTCTGAGTGCACATGCAGCTTGCAAAGGACACTGTGACTTCATCATTTGATTTTATTAACCTGGAAAAATGGCTTGGAAGAAAAAGCACAAAGCTCCCACAGGCAGATTGGAAGGAGAGTACAATGAGCACAAAGAGCCCTGAAGGTCCTCTGATGATGAAAATTATTGGATTTCCACAGTTTGCATAATCTGCATCATTAATTCACCGCTAACACACTTTAACACGCAAGGTTACGTGCAGTTCCTTTCACTGTCATCGCAGCAGAAATTGCACATTGCTTTAGAAATCGCAAAAGCCAAAGTTTTTCCTCCTGTGTGACAGAGCCATCACAGCGGCTTCAGCGCCCAAACCAGACGGACGTTTCATCAGAAGTGCTCATTGGTTTTCAGTGAAATGAGTTTTGTGTGCAGAGATGCTGCCCATCAATCATATGGCCTCACAGTGGGGAAAACAACATAATCAAATTGATAAATGGCAATAATAGTTTTTGTGTGTGTGCGGCGGATTCCAACTTGTTTTTTTGTGTAAAACAAATGAAAGTTCAATGTATCATCAGACAAACTCATCCAGGCCTCAGATGTCGAAAACCTCAGTTTCCCTTCAGAAACTGGCATGGACTCTGAATCACAGAGAGCAGCTCTGCCAGATATCTTCAAATCATGTGACCACACAAACAATCTGACCGAAAACTTAATAACATTGAGGTGTTTCAACTTTGAATCTCCGCAAACATATTTGACGGAGTGCCAAAAGAATTGTGCTGAAGTGTTCTTGAATAATGCAACATGCTTTAAACTTTCCACTTAAGTTGCCTTCCAAAGTGCTGCCATTTCATTTTAGTGTCCTTTGACTTGAAAGATACCGAATACAGGCTCAGAAATGTACACTGAGCATCTGAGTGAAGACGCATTTCAACTCACCATTTCTGTCCTTCCAGTCAGCTTGAAAAAAATCCATTTTGCTCACTGTTGTCTGGTTCTTAGTTCCTTGAAAAACATCCATCTTACCTTTAATAGTTGCCCGGTGCTTCTCCCCTGTCTTGTAACTTTGTCTTTGTCTCCTTGTTTGTTTGAAACACTGAAGAAAATCCACTTTTTGTGTTCCTGACCTGCTTTGATTCCTGCAGGCTAAAACCAGACCACACATTGGAAGACGGCTGTATTGAAGCCAAAATACCACAAAAACTAACAAAGTTTTGTGATTTGAGTGAACATGCAAAATGTTTACCAGATATGCATGCATACACTCAAACCATTATTGTTGCATGCAGTCTAATAAGCATCCTGGTATGTCACACCAGTGAGGTGGATGGAGAAGAGCTCACGAACACAGACACATTTGTGTACAGTATTTGATGGAAACAGGCACTTTGTACAAACAAAGTTTTAGAACTTTGACTTCAGCTCTTATAAAGTGGGAGCAAAAACGAGCATTGCATTTATATTTTTGCAGGGAGTGCATCCGAGACCTGAGAGAAACAATAAAGTAGGTCACAAACTACGAATCAAATTACTCCCAGTTGATTTTAGCACCACACAGCATCTCAGTTTTACTGAGCCCTATATTTTGTGTAGCCAATGAAAACATCGGCTTTACATTGTGTTCAGTGGTACTCCATAAATATGAGCGTGATTAACAAATGCCAGCATGGAAATTATTAAATGTTTCACATGCGAACAAATACTGATGTTAGATGGGGAAACACGTCTGATAATTGTATAGAATTTAGTTAAATAAAAAAAAGACCTTGCTGTGCCCATTGTAGCTCAGCTAAGCTACAAATAGAGCTGTGGGTGCGTTTTCTTGTTATTTACCCCGTCTTGGTCTCCTTTGTAATGTTGATTTTAAAAGCCCAACTTTTCGCTTCTGCTGACCAGCGCACCTGTCCAACTTCTTTCCACCTCCTCTGTTCACGCTGCCGTCTCTCCTTGCAGCCTCAGCATCCTGCCCATCCTATTTGTTGCATACCAGAAATCCAAGAGGAGGGCTAATTGTTTAGGACCACTGATCAATAACCTATCTTTATCTGGAATTAGGACGGGGTTAGCTTCGGCTTCAACACAGGACCAAAGTTGTTCATTACACGTAGCTTACCTGTCAGAGTGAATAATGGCCAACAAGGCGGGAACACGAGCGGCGCCGTCAAAGTCGGGACTCCGAAACAACTTTCCTGCATGTGAGGAACAGCTTGCAGAGAGCAGCACAAGCTCAGAGATTGACGGTGTCCTCCCTGGTTAGATATCTCACGAGGAGATCTCGCAATTGCTCCTAATAACACTGACAGTTAGAAACATATTGCGCTGGAGCCAATTTAATTTAATGAGAGGAAACTGCAAAAAATAAGATCATCGGGGGAAAAAACTGAGCACTTTAAAGCTTTTGTCTCAGTTAAGAGGAAGACCCAGGAGCTTTTAATTATAATACAGAAAAACAGTTAAACCACTTTTTTATTAGCCGGAAATGTTTAAAGGCAAAGTAGGTAATTTTTTATATAAACGGTGATTCTGTGACAGTTTCACAATTGCTTTGTGTATCATCAACATAAAGCCTGACTTGCTGCATTGCATTTTTTCCTCAGAGGCTGACCAGATCTGTACTTTCAAACACTTATAGCAATCTGTTCTCAGATCAGACTGCATTAGAAACGTCTTTATGGTGAATTCTTGCAGTA
>JAUESE010000056.1:12394229-12406462 GCA_032274725.1 Malacoctenus triangulatus | reverse complement strand
TCAGTGTCATGGAAGGAGTTGTGGCAAACTGACCAAGGCCACTTGGCCCGCCTCCTACGTTCTGTGGATGACATGTTGCCAACTCCAAGCAAACTAAAGATCTGGGGCAGAGAGGGAGAACCATCATATAAGCAACGTGGAGCAGCTTCGTGTACAATAACCACAACTTGACCAGCTGTCCCAGCACGTTGGCAGAGGGGAGAAACAGGTGGAGGCACGAGGAGGTTCCTCGCTGACTCGCTGAATGCAGCGAGTCAAAGGCAACAACAACAAGTAAACGTTTGTGACGTAAGGGGAAAAGACTTCTGAGAACGAACAGCTGCCAAAAACCTTCTTCACGTCTTGCTTGGGACTCTAAGAGTTCAGTGCGCACCTGACGAGAGGGCTTCTCTTCCAACAGGACATGGCAACAACCGCTCTCACCAGCCACAGTCCACCTTTCCACGAGCAAAAAAACCACAAGAGTAATTGGAGCTCAGTAGTTCCATTGTTTGTCTTCCCATCAGAAAGGCACCAATAAAAATTCTCACTTTTACTCAAGAACAGCATCTCTATATAAATCATAATATAAGCATTTTCTGACCTGGCACCCCTCTGTCAGAACAAGATGGTTTATTCAACTCTAAAGGGGGAAAAAAAGCTTGAAAGAGAGCAGCATTTTAAAGTCTGTCTTCAAGATAAGGTGTTCAAAACTGCCTGTCAGACAAATGATTTTGTCTGCTCAACAAATCTCAATGTCTCACATCAGTGTTTCCTGCCTGGCTGTGGACTTCACCTTATGATGTCTCAATTGCCAAAATATTACAGTGAAGTCAAAAACCTGGACACACACAGTTTTTCAAACACATTAAAGCACAAGCTTTCAAAATAAAAGCATGGGGCAGTTTCCAAGTCTGCTCTTGGCTCTGGAAGGTGGTTTTCTTAAACAAATATAATTTTGACAATCTCACAGCAGAAAAAGCCTCAAAGGGACTCAGGGACTCAATAAAGAGTGGCACCTTAGCTGTTTTATTAATCTGTACGGGGAGATTTCAGGTGTGATTCAGATCATTTACTCACAATGAAGAAACATTTCCTTGACTGCTGTCATAATTTCCCAGTGGTTTTCCCATTACTCACTGTTGAAGGGTTTACCAGTGAATTACATCATCACTGTGAAACATGTCTTTCACTGGAGTGTTTCAAATTTGCACAATAAAGCTGTGCTGCGGAAAATATATATAAAATTATTTCCTTCCACACTTGAAAACAGTCTTTCTTTGTGATATGAGCTGAAAAAAATCCTCAAACGGGATGCTTTCACTGGCTCGCGAGAATATTTGCTCAAAGCTCACTGAGATCTTTCTGTTTGTTTCTGACAAAGGGGATTTGGAGAAAAGGATACAGGGACAGGGACAAAATCCTGATGAAATGAAGAGATCATTTTCTTTCCTTTGAGAGTCACTCCCACATTTTTTTTTCTCAATAATTGCTCTAATTTTAGACAAAGATGAACCCACGTCATCTTGAGATTTCCAACCTCAGGACTTGATGCATTCATTTCAGCCCGTGACAGAACCAAAGTTCCTGCAAACCCTGGCTGACACAGCCCTTGTCCTCCATGAAAGACCCCTCCGGTTTGTACTTGCCACAAGGGAGAGTCCCTTTCAAATCTCAGGTCAATAAGAGGAACTCTAATTGAAAGAGACCAAAAGATCTGGCCAAGCGAGGAGTGCCGTGTTATTAACTGATCTGTAGATAGACTTGTTGGCTTTTAAATTGAGAGGGAAAGGAGCAGACCTGATGCTAGATAATCCATTGTTCCCCTCGGACAGAAGACTGACTGCTTGGCTTCATCTCCAGCTCCGATATAGCCAGCAGGCTCGGTATCACTCAACTGCACCAGATAGCAGGTGGATATAAGACTGGAGAAATGCTGCCCTGAAAGAAGTTGCTTCCAGAAATAAGTTGCTCAAACAGAAACGGTTGCAGACCATAGAATTCATCATCAGCTGAGCTAAATATGAGCTTTTCAGAGGCTTCCAAAAAGCTTCAGGACTCAGTGAGATGGAGAGCTTTATCTTTCCAAGGATCACGTATGTATGCAACATGTATGTTATCTGACAGCTCAGAGAAGTCACTGCTTTGGGGGGAAAATGCTACAGTTGTTCCTCCTTCATAGATGAGTCAGTCCACAACTCATCCTTTGTATTTGTGTATTTCATTGTAGTCTGAAGTTATGCAACAGCAGCATCAGGCTGTTTTGGCCCAATCCTTTAATATCTGTGGATATACATGACATAATCATGATCTCATCGCACAAGAGGAAAAAGGAATGAAGAGTTTAAACTGCACTGACCCATAATGAAGAATAAGTGCTTAAAAAATGATGGACAAAATAAAAACAAAGTTTCGCTGTGATATTGGTGGAATCTGCATCAAAACGTTTTCTGATTTGCACAGCAGAGTAGAGGTCAGCAGTCTTGCCGAACAGCAAAAAAGTCCTGAGTGTATGCCTGGGTAAGTGTGGAGTTCACATGTAGAGTTACTTTATTGTTCCCTCGGGGAACAATTCTCTGTGTTCATCCATAGATAACTTAAACCACTCGTACATGGAGCAGGGTGTTTAGAGCCTCAGTCGTCAATAGCACTAGAACCAGCAGCCATCCAGTTTATGTGTGTGTGTGTGTGTGTGAGTGTGAGTGTGAGTGTGTGCGTGTGTGTCAAAGCATTATTTGAGAGGTTGCTTCGACTTGTGATGATAAATGAGAGAAAAACAAGCAGAAAGTGAGGGCGAGTAACGCTGAGCTTGGCAGAGATGGGAGGTGAGTTCATCTGACTCGAGACCTTTTTCACCTTGGAGTTGTATAAAACCGCAGCACAACAACAACCCAGACACAAATCCATGTGCTTAATTTGGTAGAACTCTAATTTCCCTCCTTGTAAAGCAAAACGTAGAGGGCATCACAGTGTTGTCAATATGATATTGAAATGTATCCAGGGTAAAATTAGAGTGTGGAATTAATCAGTAACAAGCCAATATGCAGGTCCCTGATTCTATTTTCTGTGCATAAGGCAACATAAATCATTGTGAACCTCATTAAATGCCCAGCAAGCTCGAGGTAATTTCCCTGGGAGGCCGCTTGGCTCAAAGCCCCCAAATCCACAAGACTGTCTCTGGCCTCCGCAAGAACTGGCAACACAGCGAGCAAGAAAGAGGCCAAGAGGCAGATATAGACAGAGTCAGATAGAGGGATAGTGGGAGGGAGAGATGGATGACTGGCTCCTGAGTGATGAGCTCTCCTCTATCTCTCTCCAGCCACTGAGAGTGACCCAGGACGCAGCGGACCTGGAGTGATCGCACTCAGCTCCAGACACTTCCACCGTCAGCATATTTCACTCACTATTATGCAACATTGCTGCATTTTAGCATTGCATTCTGCCAAACGCTCGCGTTTAATCATCTGTTTTCTGTCCGTGCGGGTGTGTCGCTGCACTCCCTCAATGTCAGCAAAGCGGGAAGAACAAGCCAACCTCCTCCGAACAACTCACTCGTTTTTCAGGACGGTTGCGCACGTTCATTGCCTTGTAGCAACAGCGATAATGTGCAACATTTTCCGGTTCAATTCAAGCTTGATGAAGGACAACCTCATGGAAGTTTCCTCGCAATGCTTTTCCTCAGACAGTCATGCTCTTGTCATAAAAACTGACTGTTGGACATCAAATCTGCTCTTTAAGCCTTCAGCTTTTTGCTAAGCTGTTTGGTAAAGGTGCTCTTGGGTCACTATTATTTTGAAATTCAACATTTCTTTAAAAGTTGGCATAAACAACATCCAGTTTTTATCACTTAAAATATATGTATGCCAAAAAAATCTTTTAAAACACATAGTACGAGAAAAAGTCATAAAAATAATGTTTCTGTCTCAGTCCTTTGCAAAATTACTTTTTTTATCTTCTTGATCAACTTTGAAAAAACACAAGGGAAGATATTATTTTCTTCTTGTAAAGCTTCCAACTTGAGAAAATTTTATTAAAATGAAAATAAGAAAGGGCACAAAAAAACTCAACAGAATAATTGAGATTAAAGCCTCGGTGACGATGCAGACATGCTTTGGTAATGGTAGCAAACAGTTTCTGAATGGGGCTAATGAGAAGGGAAAGGGCCAGACATAATAGCCACACTGAACACCGATGTAACTGTTGTTGGGCATTCGAAGTCAGCTGGTGGTCCCACAACCCTGAATAGGCCAGTGATTGTGAAGTACGCTGAACTGAATCCACCCATGAAATCCTATTCTCTGCCCCTACCTGAACTTTTCCAGGCCAGGACATCTGGCTCTCACTGCTTTATTATTACAGGTGTCTAACCACCATGAGATAATTGCCAGAACATTCACAAGGCACCTTGGTTTTGTCAGTCTTACTGACCCTAATATGCTGTAATTCTCCTCTGCTCAGCTCTGCTGCTACAGTTCGTTTACAAGTGGAAACATTCTTGTAAATGAAAACAACCTTAAAACTTAACCAACTCTCTCATTCTGAATCCAGTCCCAGCTCACCTCATCTTTGACCACATCACCTGGCTTTAATCCAAACTCTCGCTTTGTTCTGTGGCTAAACATGACCAGCTCGAAATGCTGCCTGCAGAATCTATGATATTCTTGGGTGGAAAAATTTAATGTCTTGCTCTCCTAAACCTGGTCAGTGTATGGCTGTTTTATCCCACATGATTTGTGGAAGATTGATCAAAACAAGACAATCTGAAGTCAAACAAGAGCTGTAAACATGCAGTTTGTGAAACAACATCGACTGACGGCATGCAGAGAGCATCTGAACACTGTTTCACCAGTTACAGGCTGTACTGCCTGTGTGACAAATCCTTAATCCTGTTTTTCATTAGTGTGTAAATCTTGATTTGGACTTTACTGTTTTTAATCTGAATTTTTTTTTTTTATCCTTTATCCTGTTTATTTGCTCCGCGGCTGAAAAAGAAATTTGTGTCTTGAACTGGTAGATGAGCCTGACAGAGACTCAATCGAATCACGATTGCAAAGCCACGACCACATTTGTTGGACTGCTGTTCGTAATCGAATTTTAAAACCATTGCGCTTTCTTTGAGCTCCTCGACAAAAAACACCCAATGGGTCTCACAGCCCTGCTCAGTTCATATCTCGTTGCTTTACTGATGTCAGACAAGTATGAAACAAGGGGTATGCTCATGTGACGCATGTGAGAGGAGTAATATGTGGTGGAGAGTTGGCAATAGGCAGCAGAATGAGTTCTACACGTCTGATGGAGGACTTATCGTGGTACATGACATTGAAAAGGGCAGTACACCCAATTCCACTGACCACTTTTCTCTCATTTCTCTCCTTTTTTTCTGTTAACTGCAGACAAATGACTGGCTGCTCAAAGACTCACTAAGCCATTCAAGGAGAAGTGCAACGGAGTCAGGCCGCGAAAATGTAGCTGGCTTAGTGTCGTGTCAAACCCTTGTTAAAGGTGCGGTGCAACGTTTTGTTGAGCATCCTTATTTGTTTTCTTGCAGAGACCGAGATTTAACGATCAATATCACTTTTCCCCGGATTACTTTGCAGCCAACAGCGTGTTAGCTTAGCTTTTCTTGCTAAAGACTGGATGTTTGGGTCTGAATGGAAACTTCATTGTCTGTGTTTATTGTTTCCCCCCCAGACTGAGAGTCTGCTGCACACGCTGGCCAGGACCACTGTGGATTCACAGTCCCCACATCCATAGCTATTTTCTGTGAACGCTCTCCCTGGATTGCATTTCTTTACCGATCCTTTTGATATTTTATTTGCACATTGATACTGGTTGGAGGACGGAGCTTATCGATTTTGGTTAAGTTCTGGTTGAGTGGCGTTCGGTCGGGTCGGGTTGCAAGATCCGTCAAGTTATTTGTCTGTGCTGGACTGACTGCTGTGTGGTCAGGTGCTCCCTGCTAGCTCCTGATGGGTTTTGTCTCAGAAAAATGAGACATCGGCTTTAGAAAAAGCTCAAAGCACAATTTCCATCGGTGGGAAATTTCTGCAACTTTTTCCTCACTGTTTATATTTTCTCTCAACTTCTCACAGATAATGACTTTACTTTACTGTTGTCAAGCCAGTGTCAGGTTTACTCTATAGGGGAAAAAAACTGTCATCTTGCCACAGTTTGTCACTGTGACAGCTTTTTTTGCCTCTTTCTTAATTAACACAAACACATTGCACGAGTGTTATAATTGTTTTTTACAAAGTGCTCGGAGTGTATAAATTGATAATGTGGGATCCAACATCTTGGTGTCACTTTTAATTCTCTTCTTGTGGATTTCGACACCAGTGGACACTCGTCTGCTCTAAATTGGTTTGTTCTGACTGACAACTCTTATTGACCAACCGCAGAGGAACAACTCAGCCCTGCTGGCTGCTCAGAGATTTCTTCCAAATGATCTCAGCAGGTGCACCAGAGACACTCCAGCCACAATGACAATACGTCATGCACTTCTGCACCCTGCTGTCGCTGCAACCTGCGTTTGTGCACTTTTTTCAAAAGAGAGAGGCCGCCTCGTCCCTCTCATCTCAATACTGTCGCTGCTGGACGGGGATGGGCGATGAGTGGGAGACGAGGCATCATGATGAAGAAAAACAGCCTCATTAGACTGGCTGCTGAGTCAGACTTTGCTTTTATCAGTATTCTGAAAAAAACAAAACACCCCACCTGTACTAATGCACTCATATGGTGGAGTTAAAATCGGATTTTTGAAGGCATGAGCTACTGTTTCAGACATTAACTTTTGTTTATTAGTGTTACATAAAGAGTGGCACAGTAATGAAGCCGTTTGTTCTCTTGATTTACAGTCTCAAGGTTCAGAAATGATTCTGGACTTTGGTGTTTCTAGGTGGAGTTTTCATGTTCTCTCTGTGCCTGTGCTTGAACTTTGCTTTCTACCACAATCCTGGAGAAACTTTGAGTTTTTTTTAATTATGTATTGATTGTAGGTGTTTGTGTGTGCTTGTCTTTCACTTTGTGCTACTTTGGGGTGACCCATCAGAGGTGTACTCAGGCATTAACCTGGCTTTGTCTTGGGTGTTCAGCAACCTGCAGTCCTGGAAGAGGAAACAAGGTTGATCAACAAATAAGTTAAAGGGACAACGATCCCACATTTTTATCTTGAGTTGTATAAAGTATTACAAAAAGTGAGTCCTGGAGCAACCTTTGAAACAAAAAAAGAACAACACATTTGCGAAACATTGACATTTATTCACCGAATCAACTGTTTCTCCTTTCATTTCAGTTTGAAGTGTTTTATTGATTGTTTTTTCATATTAAATTTCTACTCTTTGTTGTCGGTAGTTAAAAAAAATACAGTCAGGGAAGCAAAAACAGTCTAATTTAAAAAAACAAACAACTGAAGCTCAACAGAAAAACATCAAGGTCGAGTTGTCATAGTTCTGTAACCAAAACTTAAGTCAAACTCGGGGTCAGTCACAAACTATCCAACATGACAGTCAAGGTGCAAATGTCAGCCTCATTCACCTGATGCTCGTCAGGTTGAACAGAAACAAATTTAATTTGAGTGATAATTGATCATATTCAAGGTGGTGCAAATTGCACTCTGTGTACAATTACATTAATGAATAGATTACTGATTATCAATAGGTTGCACATCAGGACAAAGGTGATTAGTACATTCATTAGCATCCATCAGGACAAAAAGGTGAATTATTAGCTCATTGATGTGAGTCCAGCGTAATGAGCAGAGGTCATTGTCGAAGACCGAGCCCCCAACATCTGCAGGTAATAACAGTGCACAAGGACAGGAAGGCAATATGAAAGAGAATTAGGAAAAAGGACCCCATCTCTGAGGTGATGCAAATGCAAATTGCAGCAGGAACATGGTTAGCATAAATTCTATTAACATTCAGAAAATAAATATATAAAGACTTTTTTTTATTGGAAGCAATGAAAGGTAATATAGAGTTTAAGGATAGCGTTTGGCATGGCTGGCATCATTCGTTGTGTGGATCACAGGCACGGGGGAAATTAGTGGAGATGGTTCAGCCAGCGTTACAGCTGAATCGCAGTGAAGCTGTATTCTAGTTACATCAGCCTGAGAGTGCAATAGTAATGACTCATGTGCTTGATGATATCCAGTAAGGGGGGCAGAGGTAGCATTTGAAATGTTGACAGCAAAGTAAAACTTTGCGTCCATGCACTGTGGCGAGATAAACAGCCAGTCCTTAACTACAGTTATAAAGTGTGACTCTTTCATCGGCGGTCTACGTAACCGTCTGCTTTGTTTTCCTTCTCCTCTGCGGTGACTTTCTGTTGGCACAGGCAGCTATTTTAAGAAAAACGCTCATGCACACAGGAAACAACGTTTCTTTTCTCTCAAAACATCTTTGCAGTTGCAAATCAATATTGCATGAAAGTCACATTAAGGAGGTCGGACTGCCAACGCAGACAGCCAAAGTTCAGACTGACAGGCATTCATCCAGACCACGAGAGCAGCAGGTAAACGGGTGTGTGTGTGGGGGGGAGGGAGGGAGGAGAGCTGAGCTGCTCTGAGAGAGCCATTCCCTCTCTCTGCATACGTCACCGTCCAATTACAAAACAAGAAACAACACGGCAACCATCAATCCAGCAAGATCCCTTCAGCAAACGTGTCAGTCATCAGCCGACCACAGCTGTGTCCTCACCGAGCAGCACGGCAGCCTCCGCCATAAATTAGCCGCGATGATGCAATCCCAGGACTCTGTGATGATACGTGCAACTGTGAATTATCTTCCTCAAACTCAACAGCAGAACTACGTGCCCCCGAAGTAACAATGTTCCACTCTCTCAACTAGTCACTAATTACTGCCAGAGGGGGGGATGTAACACTCAGTTCCAGAAGCCCAGTGAAATATGCAGCGCTATTTATTACAATAGGAAAGACAGAGAACAACAGCACATTACAAATCACTGTAGGGGGGAGTACTTTCAGTGGAATAAAAAAAGAAAATGGGGGGGTGCTGCTCGTTTCATTTTCCTTTTCGTTAGCATATCATATTGGCAACAGCGCTGTGGAAGGAGCAAAGGGATTTGTTTGGATAACAGTACAAATATGCAAATGCAGGCAGCCTCCACATTTTTCTGGGCAAGCTAACCACTAGCGCATTCTTGGCTATTTGTGTGGAAGCCCTCATAGGTTGATCGTATCCAGGAGCACGGCCTGCCGCGCTAATCAGTACATTACAAGGGAAGCAGGGAAGTCCAGTCCAGCTCTCAGCAGAAGGTCTTTCTCTGAATATGCGCCACTTCCCGTGCCAACGCTGCACCAGAACATCACGTTAAGATGAATACTTGAAGCCACAAACGGGGAGGAAAATTGATGCGGGTGTAAAAGGTATTGATAGTCGGCAGCACCAGAAGCAGCTCCCTGTGTTCCTCCAGAAAGCCCGAAGAGAGTGCAGCGCAGGCCTGCAGTCTCCAAATGACAGTGCATTGATCAGAGGGTCAGATCAGATTGGATCCAACTGTCTGTACTTCACTCTGTCTCTTCATCTTCTCACTGGAACAGCTGTCAATTATGCTGCTGGTAACTGGGGTCAGGAGCAATCATGGCAATTCACTCCTCAGCTCTGGTGTGTAGTACAGTGTCGAGAGCAGTCAGAGCTGGGAAACTGCTGCTCTTCAAGACTGGTAAAAGATTGAAAGAGAAAGAAAGGCGGCCGTGAAACACACATAGATGACCAGTTTGATAGTCCAATCATGGGGTCATAACTGTAACTCGCCTTGAAAATTATTGGAAAAACATGTAGCCCGAAGAGCACATCATTTTTTTAAAGATTCTATTATTTGGTGAGGTTTACATTGAATTAATTGAATTTCACCGTTGCCATCAAACATTGTATATTTCCCATGTGTGTTTTTCTCTCGACTGGGTGCAATCAAAGTGTCAGGGACATTACCCAAGGCAGTGTTTCTGTTCAGCACACAGTAAGCATTGTGAAATCCTCCTGTTTTATAGTAAAAGCAGTCCAGCACATTACGAAGAATGTAAACATGAGGATGGTGAGAGGGCTGACTTTTTAATAGACCATGAGCATCCACTTTCAACACTGTATTATAGAAATAGACGACGTGTTTTTTAATCTGCACACTTTCAGATAAACAAACTTAAAAACATAATATCAGCTGCTCTTTCCATTCACCTCATGAAGCAAATGTTTATTGCGATTTTTATGTGTAAAGTATCTGAATAAACAGCTTTGGTAAATAGATGTCAGTGTGTCAACTAATTTTGCCGATTTCAATATGATCTGTAAAAACACACTTTGTGGAGGGGATGTGCTACATTTTTGATAGCCATTTGCACCGACTGATTTTAAAACACAAGCGCAAGTTGGAGTTCAATATGAAGCTGGTGCAAGTGTGTAGATGAGGCATGCAGCGATGCTGTAGACTGGAGTTGGAGTTCCTAAAATTTGTCCTGTGTGTTTCGTCTGCTCTCTTCCATGCATGCGTCGTTTTGGATCCCACCGGCGGTATGAAGCTGGACGGGGCTCCTACCTTGTTCGATCCCTGCCACTCTGATCCACCACCTGCTCATCATCAGTGCTAATTTCCACCTCCACATGCTGCAGTATCCAAACAGAATTCATCCTCCTCTCATCACCAGTTTGTTATCAACCGGGAGTGAGAACTGCTTTGCATTTAATCAGCCATTCAGTCTTTTTTTCTCTTGTTGTTTTTGCAGCCTCTTTTGGATACTTTCACCTGTAGGTTTGTTGTTTTTTTGACCAGTGCTCACTTTTACTGATGAGTCTTCGATCTCAAAAAAACTACCTGTTTTGTGTCCTGAGGTCTGTGTCAAAGTGACAGTGATGTGGCTGATAAATTCAGCTAAACATACTGGATGCAGAAAAAAGGGAAAATAAAAACCCTCCAAGTGCAGGATGAGTCATCAGACATTTGACAAGATGCTGCACAGAGACAGGCAGAGAAAACTAATGTGGAAATACTCCAGTAATTGTTTTTTGTTGTAGTTGTTTGTTTTGTTTCTTGCCACAGATCAAAAGAAAAATGAAAAATGAGTCCAACACCTCAGACAAGATAAGAATGAGAGAAATGCATTTATCATTCATGGAGCCTTCCAGGATTTTGTTTATAAAGACACAAACCATGTGGCTTTGTTTACCTGAGGTTTAATTCAGTGGCTGTTCTGGAGCATAATGCTAATGGCTCATGCACCAGTGACATGTGTGACGTATCCAGCAGCAGCAGCAGCATTAGGAAACCCAGACTTTTGGATGGGACATTCGACTCTCAATATTGCAGACCCACTTAATATCGCAGCCGCGGAGCAGCCAAACACTGCTACTGAGGCATTAGTAATGACCCTGTCAGCTGCATGAGCACCGCCCATACATACTTAACTGAGAAGCCGTGTGTCCCATTGATCAACTGTTGTGCAGTGTTGGTGTCTTATGTTCTTCTCCCTCTGCAGGGGGCCCCGCTGGCATGCTGAGCCTGACGGCTGAGGGACACTCGGCCGCGTCTAATGTGCTCCCCACATACATCAGGTGCCGCGGTGTTTACACGACGGAGGTGAACGCCGAGGTGTCCCGATGGTCACGACGGGCCCGCGTTTGCCCTTTTCGTGGCAGATGAGAGACAGATGACAGACAGTGATGTGTCAATCTCTCAGCTCAACATTCCTCAGTCAAAGCGTGAGGAAAACAGGTCGAATCCTTCTGCACATTAATCCAGATGGCTGGCTGCAATTTCAAAAGCCTCATTGTCATTCTCTGACATTTCTCAAGCCCCCCTCTGAGTCTTTGCTTATCTGAGTCATGCTGACTGGAATGAGGATTGGAGCAATATGGAATTCAGATGCCACGCTGAATGATCAGCCGCTAACTGTCTCTCCCCCTCTCTCTCACTGCCCCTGTTCGCCCCCTCCCCCCCTCTCTCTGTTTCTCTCTCTCTCTCTCTCTCTCTCTCTCTCTCTCTCTCTCTCCCTCCCTCTCTCTCCCTCTCCTTCTCTCTTGATAGAAGGCAGATAATTTTCCTGTCCTGATTGTCTTTGAATGCTCAGACACTGTGTCAAACGTGAACAAATGAGGAGCATAAGCCAACACATTAGCTAACATAGGCGCTGCCTAATTTAGCATTGATATTTGTACCAAAAGCAATTATTCAAGGCAAACTGCTAAAGACTGATGAGATGAATTACTAATACCTGCTTTGAAATCTATTTTGATACTGGAGAG
>JAUESE010000056.1:12356100-12373865 GCA_032274725.1 Malacoctenus triangulatus | reverse complement strand
TGATGACAACAACTACTATTACTACTAACTATAATAATAATAATAATAATAATAATAATAATAATAATAATAATAATAATAATAATAACAATAATAATAATTATTATTATTATTATTATTATTATTATTATCAAAATTATTATTGTTATTGTTATTGTTATTATTATTATTACATATTTAAATTATTATTGTTGCGGTTATTGCTGTTGTTATTAGATAGTTATCATAGTTATTACAACATAGTTATCCGTTCGCTCAGTATTTTTTCCACAGTCCGTCTTTCCGCACAGGACAAAGCCAAAAAGCACATTGCATCTGCCCTCTCGCTTGCCGTACTTGGCTGCGCCATTGTTTGACAGCTCTCGTTGCTAACCAGGCTGCTTTCCTTGGTTACCCGTTCAACAACAGCGCTCTTCGAGAACGTACGGCGGACGTGAGGGTCTGTTGGCCGCTTCCTGGCAGAGCGGGGAGCATGGCAGCAGACGGACGCTTCCATCAGGTACTTTTATCACTTTCTCACCGCTTTCCTCGTTCACTTTGCTGGCGCTAGCGGTAACTTCCGTAAACACGGTAGTTTCGATAAGCTTCACAGCTGAAAGTTTGCAGCCATACACAGAATCACATGTGTTTAAACCTACGTTTTTTTCTTGCTGTGTTGCGAGGTGTTGCTAAGTATATGACCCAGTGTAATTTGTCAATGCATCTTGTTTTAACGGACTTTAGTGTCCTTACTGAGGACTAAACATGAGCAGCAGCAATGTCCGAAGACTTGAAGAATAAGGCACACGATGTGGGCAATGCGTTGTGGAGAGCTATCCGGAACAGCATGTCAGCTTCATCCGTGCCCACGTTTAGTCTTCTCAAGTGCAACTTTCAAAAGACTAAAAGTTAGACGGGCTTGACTGAATGAAGGAAGGACCTTGCTGAGCATGTGCATGAATGAGCAGCAGCATAAAGCATGTTGAAGTGGTGGATATGCACTTTACAAGCAAAGTCAGTTGATACTTCAGCCGGTGACAGTAATTCCAGAGCAGCAGCGGAGAAAGAACATTTTGCTGTGAGACTGTCATGAGTCCATATTTATATTTGATGCATGTATGAGTTTATTTTTTCACAGTGTGCCTCTTCAGTGCAATCATTGAGCGCTTCATGAGTAAGTAAGTAGCTTGTGAATAAACACTCAAGCGAGAGGGTCAGGGGTAAATTATTTTGAAAAAAAAAATGTTTCAGTCAAACAACTAGATTGTGATTTACAAATGCAAATAACGTCTTGCCAGTTTTTTGTCAGACAGCTCAATGAGAGCCGTGTGAGTGATATGGAAATAATAAGTCGTTTGCGTTTTGGGTGCTTATCTAAATGCTCTAAAGAACAACCTTTGCATGAAAGTCAAGGGCTTGTGTCTAAAAATATGGAGGATCATTTCCGTTAACACCTACAAATGCATTCATTTGCAGGGAGAGCCACATGAAGAGGTGCTTTTTTTTCCTGTGCAGATTTGTAGGCTTACTGGCTCATTAATGGTAACCTAATGCCAGTGATATACGGGGTGTCATGCAGGTCTGAAGATCTAAGTCCAATAATAAGCTAAACCATGTCGTCAAAGGTATAATCCTAAATCTCGACTCTGCATTTTGCAAGGAGAGGTGCCACCGTTAGAAAAGGTTAATCCCCCTATTGATTAAAAATGGAGGACGCCATTTGTTCAGGCCCTGTTGTGAGAAATATAAGCAGAATCTGGGCAGCAGATAGAACATTTGAGGTGCTTTGAGCCTTTAAGCGAACCAGTTAATTCAGGTAGCAAGGTGGTCTTTATCGGCAACAGAGCAGTGGGCCACTGCAGCTTAGGTTTGGTTTTTTTTTGTCACACTTTGTATATTTGGTAAATGAAAAGGAGTGATTCTGTGTATCATCCAATAGCAGATGTTCTTGTATCGTTGGTTGATTCTTTAATCAGTATTAAATGCAACGAGACTTGAAAGCCTTGCTGTAAACATCAGGAACAAGCCCCAGTGATACTAAATGGACCATCGTCATGTCGCCTTTTTTTTTTGGTATGGTGGTTCTTTTCATGTGCCAGCAGGGATTTCTGCCTCGCCTGGTGCTTACACACCACGTTGGAACGAAAGGTCGGCTCACTGACGGGTGGATCTGATGAATGAACCACGGATTGCACAATGAGAAGGTCACATGCTTCGACCAATATCTTGATCACGTTCAATATGTTTTTGCATGTTGTCAGGAAATTTGTAAATCAGCTGATTTGCATAACTAAAACTATTATTCACTGATTAAAAAAAGTTGCAGATTCAGTGTTGGTTTAAACAAACTAGCTCTGATTTGCTACTTTCCCTCTGAAATGCAAGGATTTTGCATATTCTTTTTCATATGAGCGAGAGTACATTTAATATATTTAAAGGGCAGAGGATTTATAGAACAAATTAAATTGATGACAGCTGTTGTGAGCAGGATGAAAGTTAATTCAGGGATATTCTGAGGTTTAAGTTTTCCAGCGAGGCGCCACGTTTGAGGCTGTCATTGTTTCCGGCGTGTCAGTCGCAGGATTAGGTTCAGAAGTTTACCTGCATGCTTCTACTTGGGCTTGATTTATTTAGGCAGTGTTGAGGACCACAGGACCAAGATGTAATAGGGGTGTCAATATTCGTCATGTCAGCAGGTTGTGCTTCATTAATCTGCCTGATTGATCCGGCATCCATGTGGTTCAATGACCTTGCTTTGCACAAATAAGAACTGCACCCATGCCAGTGTTACTTGATCTACTGCCCCACTGATGGATTCGGCTTGACTTATTAGAGGCACAGGACAGAGACGTATTTGGACGGCAAACCTGGGAGAGCGGAGAGGATTTTCCACGTGTATCAGAGCAGGAGGCTCAGATTTTTATGTTTTGATGTCAAACAGCCTTGCAGGTAGCAGTAAGAGGAAGGCACTTTTCCATTCTTCAAATCTGATCACTTATGAATTTGTGAAATATGATTAATGGCAAAAAGATGTACTTTACTTTGACTGACCCAGGTGCATTTAGACCTTGAGCTTCAGGTGTTTTTTTTTTTACTTTAAGCTGTTGAAGCACGACTCTGTATCACACAAGAGCTGTGAAAAAGGGGGTTGTTTTGGCTGCTTTGTTTACTCTCATTTTAAATGAACTGATGATAGATTTCTGAAAATTGAGGTTGAGCTCATTGTGACGTCCTGTTGATTAATTTCTTTAAAAAACCCCAAAGTAATTTGGAAGTTGGATATTTTAGCCTCTTCACAATACTGTACAGAAGTTTTCACTTCACATCTTATTCTATTCTAGACAGCAAATAATATCCATCCTAACTTTTTCTGCTTGGCTTAGAGATGAAAGGTTTTTTTTGTGTGTGTGCAGTATATGATTAAAGTCAACGGCTCAAGCAGTCATGTTTCTGCATGAAAGTGTTTTTGTCTGCGCTACATTTCAGATCTATCAGGTCAGCTGAAGTTTGATGTTGGGTAAGGTGACCCTGTGCCACCGCCAAGAGAAGCAAGCGGAAAAGAAAAAGAGCTTCAACCAGACGTTTGAATTCAAAAGTCTGTCCAGCATACAAATTCACTTCAGTGGTACCTCACACTCGCCTGATCATACTTTGAACATATCCTTTAAAAAGAGGTCTAGTAATAGTATGTTGTGCTGTTTGTGCCATAGTGGGAAACACAGGAATCAGAAGTTTTGCGATCTGAAGCTGCTTCTTCACCAGAACACGCGTTTTTGCATTTTTATTGGATTTTTTTTTTCAGAAGAACAATCTAAGAGCTTACACACAAATTAAACCTATATTTATTTGTACGATGCTGTTCGATGGAGTAGGTGTCTGCTTAAATATTTATTTTTCATCAGTCACCGTCTCATTTATGTTGTGATGAGCAGAACACATTTTTGCTCATGCCCCAAGGGGCCAAGCAGAGGAGTTATTGATGCTCCATGTGAAATAACCCTGCACCACACGCCCCATTGTTGTTAATGCAAAGAGAAACTTGTCCGCCTTTTCAATCTGCTGTCCTAATTCAGTTCATTAAAATACATTACCATAACAGTGCACCCACTTTCCACTCTATGGACAATATTTTTACCACCTAAAACTGCTCTGAGTGGTAGGCAGCCCCTCTGCATCCTGAGCTCCCATATAAAGTGTGTGTGTCATGTCCTTGATTGTCAGAGTACAGCAATAGAGAAGCGGCGAGCTTGTTTAGGGAATATTAATGAGGTGTACAGTTTGGATGCCCTCAGGCGATTTGATTAAAATATACAATTTGAAATATGCTGTGTAGCAAAAGCAGATTTGTTTTGGAGCTCCTGCCAATCATTGATGAACTGAGACATTCGGCTTGTAATCCGCAGCTTAGCTGCTGCAAAATGTTCAAACTGCTCCTCTGTTCATGCTGGATGTGGAGAAAAAAATGAGCCATAAAAATTCCACTCCAAACTTTGTGAGACAGAATGTTAACACCAACACTTCCTGCTGAACTGTATTCAGAAACAATATGCAAGTTAAATACCTGTATGTGTTTTTTTTTTTTTAGAAATTCATGCAAGTCAGTCAGTTGATTCATCAGATCTGTTATCAACAGATTGCAGCTGCAGTTGAACAAACAACAACTTGAAACTGGTCACATGAAAACTAAAAGAAATGTGAAGATTCTAGAAACTGAACAGTGATGTGATTTTCACATACACGTAAAGGTTTCTCCTATGGATAATTTTGAGCTATTAGTTTCACTGTTTCCATTAACTAGTTCGTGAAATGACTGCAGGTAAATGCAGGAGTGCCAGCCGACGGCTCGGTTGCATTAATTAGGCTGATGATGTGATTACCGTCGAACTGCTTGTTATTGACCGAATTAAATCCTGGAACATCATAATTCTTAATGAAGCATTTGCCATCAGCAGTCATCTGAAGGCATCTAATGAACCCCAAGTTGTTTATATATGATGTTGACGTGCTGCCAAGCTGCAGAGACGTTAAACATCGGCGAGTCTTCTCCCGAGATCCTCGCCCGTCACTTAGATCCTGCGAGAAGGTGATTACTCTGATTGCCTCCAGCACTGATGTGAACACTGGCCCCTTCATCTCGGACCGTCGCAGGAGGAACCCGTGTCGTGCGTCATGCTTCATAGTTAATCATCTGTTTTGTTTATCAAAACTTGAGGACAGGGGCTTCAGTGTTTTCGTAGCTTTCCGCGCCAAACTGCCCCTGCAACTCTTTTGATTTCGTCCACTAAGTCTGTCTGACGACTCCTGCCTGCCTGGGGGTATCTTACTATAGTTAGCCTGGTGGATGGCGCGCTGCGATTTCTTGAGACCATTTCCCATGTTGTGAAGCGAATTGTTTTTGTCCCACTTTGGGTGAGGAAAGGTGACATTTCTCATTATGAGATGTTTTATTGCCCCTCAAGGGACTTTGGGAGTTGTATAAGAAGAGGCAGGCGGTGAGAGGGTGCCTCTCCCACTGAATCAATAAACCGGTGTGGCTCTGTGTCTGTGCATATAGCACCTTCCTGCTGCAAAACAGTTGAGTACAATTGTAAAAGCTAGTACTAGAAAAAGCAAAGCCATGTCTTTGAATCTATACAGCACAAATATTTCCTTCCAACAGTTGGTATAGTTTGTTTGAAAGACTAACTTATGTCACAGCTGCACAGGGAAATGCTTTAATTGGTAAAGCACTTGAATGCACCTTTTGGCACTTGAATTAGGTAAATTAAAAAAACAATGTATAAATGCAGCAATCATTCATTGATTGGAATCATATTGTTAAAAAAACAGTCTGGAAATCAGGCTTTTCAATTATGTGATTGGACTTTTAGGAAAGTTGAGCTGCAAGTTTTATCTGGCATGTTTTTTTTCCAAGCTTCGATTGAGTTATTCACCTGAAAAATAATAACTTTTCTTTGAAACCAATTGTCCATTAAAAATGCCACAGTTGTTTCCTGCCGCCATGTTCCGTTGCATATTGTCTCGCCCATTGAAGGTAGCGCCAGCGATGGAGCGTATTTCCTTTGGACTGTTGTTTTTATTTCTTTGCTTTTGCATCACTGTTGTGGATTCACTGTCAAGATTTTCCCCTTTCTGACTGAACGTGCACTGCAGGGGTGGAAATGAGGGCAGCGTTAATGTGAAGATGAGGACATTTAGTTGGCAAAGTAAACTTAATTATTGTCTCCTCCCTCGTAGAGGTGTTATGTTACCTTCTGTTCCACTTCACTCAAATTGCCAGTAAGAATAAACCTTTTTTAGTTCAAACCTCACCTACTTTTTTTTACTGCAAAAAATAAACTAGCATATATGACAGGACTGCAGCAATGCTGTGTGCCTCCCTGGAGGCTTGAGAAATGGAGCAGCGGGCTGGGTCCTACTCCAGCTGCCACATGGGATATGATGTAGGCCGAGCAGATTTGTAACATAAAAGATGAATGTAAATTTTATGATGACCACGCCATTGCACACTCACGCACACACATTACACACTTGAAGAAAAATGTAAATGCATGGCTGTGGGTTAACTTTCGGGGCACGGCTCACTGCGTGATAACTGGTTCCATTTACTTTCCAACACTGAGCCTGCAGTACACAGCCTGATCTTTTCCTCAGGCGGGCTG
Source organism: Malacoctenus triangulatus (assembly GCA_032274725.1). Lineage (NCBI taxonomy): Eukaryota > Metazoa > Chordata > Actinopteri > Blenniiformes > Labrisomidae > Malacoctenus > Malacoctenus triangulatus. The sequence goes on along the minus strand of JAUESE010000056.1, from coordinate 12,367,224 downwards.
CGAGGCAGCTGAGACCGGTCCGACCATCTCGGTGTAGGACACTCCAGCACCCCCAGTGGTCAGTCGCCCAGGCAAGGTGCAATCCAGCTTTAGGCTAAATCTCCTCATTAGATCTCCATGAGCGCTGATCTTACGACTCTGAAAGGTGTGAAGTAAATTAATTTCATACCCGAGTAAGTGTGGAAGCTGCGATGACATTGACAAGTTGTGAGATGGTGGATGCATTTCCAAGTTAATCCAGTGCAGGGGATTGTGTTGATTTCACCTTTGCTGGCAGAACTCAGACATGCGTATCTTTTCATCTCATGTACAGAACAACAATGTAAATGGTACTTTACGCTTCATTTTTTAAAGTACCTGATGGTTTAGGGGTCGACTTTAGTCTTTCAAACTTCGCGAGTCTTGAACTTCTTTTTCAAAATGACATTTTTATCTCGACATGTTTAAACATGGACTTCCGATGATGGGTTGTATTGTTCATGACAGATCCAATCCTCTGGTCCAGATCTGTCTTACGTCTGTCTCCTTGTATTTTACATCATGGCCCTGCGAGTGGTTCCGCCTTTAGCTGAGCTTTTATTCGCAGGATTTATGATGCATATCATTTGAAACAAACCTATTTATTTACCTCCGTTTCATCCAGTCAAAGACCTGTCGCGGGCTGACAGCCAGACATATTCCAAACATGAAAGCTTCAAATCACTGTACAGCAGAAATGCAGTCTTACTGCAAGTTTGTGATGAAAGATAGCTGCTGATTAGCTGCCAAGACATCTGAGATGACTCCAGCTGTAAGGCCAGGATACAATCCAGAGGAAAGTGTCTGTCTGAAGCAGCCAGACATCTGGAATACTGTGCAAAAGGATTTCCCTGGTTTTACTGCTTCAGAGTAACTGCTTATACTCTAATATATATCCTGAACCAACATGGAATTTGTGTACTTTTTTTGGCAAGACACAAAAATATTTGGGATTGCATTTCACATCAAATTATTGGGAATTTGACAAGTTTTATTGATATTCAAATACAGGACTGCAATTAGATTTGAGGAGGAGAATGATCATTTGGATTTTTTCAGAGTCCGTGTAGCAGGTTCCTATTGACTGCTCTATCCCTCCATCCCTCCATCCATCCCTCCATCCATCCATCCATCCATCCATCCATCCATCCATCCATCCATCCATCCATCCATTCATCCAATCTATCCATCCATCCAATCCATCCATCCATCCATCCATGCATCCATCCAACTGTGCTGGCAGACCTCTCACAGAAGAGGACCAGCTGTCATGTCAGAACAGCCCTAAACTCTTGAAGTGAAGCACTAATAGCCGTGCTTTTTTCCCCACAAGTCTCCAACCTCTTGGACCAATGGGGTCTGCCCTTTTCAAAGTGAACTCTTTTTGGCAACTTGTGTCAGTGATCTGATTTTTTTTTTTTTCTGTCATAACTCAAAGTTTCTGACCAGAAGGTAGGGCAGGAATGTAGACCGAGTGGTGAACTTACAGCTTCTGGCCTAGTTGTGCTTCTAACTAGTGGACAACCAGCTCCAAAAACAAGTCGCCTCATTCGGATGTGCTGGAAATAGAGGCAGACCTCTGATTGTCATGATTCAAACAAAGGCAAGTGTAACTTCGTGCTTGCAGTGGGAGGTGTGCTGTCGTAGCAGCATTACCAGCGAAGATGTCGAGGCTAACTTTTCATACTCATGAAGGCAATTTATTCCCTCAGGGGAGAAAACAATATGGCCTTTAAGAAAGTGTTCAAGTAATGTGCAGAGTCTGTGTTGGGTTGATGAAAGGAAACCCTTCTTGAGTTGATTTTTGGAAACGCTTTTGGCAAGTGCAACAATGAGGGGATTAAAAGGTGTACTTCATCTCCTAAGTGCAGCCAGAAGTGTCGGGTGTTCTCTTTCTTTCCACTGATTAAGATGAATATGACAGGAGGAATCACTTTAAACTTCTCCTTGCTGTTCCTGAGGCTTTAATCTGTCCAGGCTTTTACCCATACATCTGTGTGGACCGCCGTGGGTGTTGCTGGCCTTGGTTTACCTGGTTGAGGACTGACAGCTGTTGGAATGGGAATGAGGAGTGACACAGACAATTAAGGGGCTGGATTCAGCCTGGCTTGACCTTCTGATCAATGCACTCCTATTTAGAGCTGGCAGGCTGGAGGCCGGCACTCTTTTTCAAGACTAATAAAGACGGCACAGAGAGCAGCTCTTGGGCTGGACTGCCAATACTTTTAACACCCCCATCGATTCTCATTACTGTTAATAGTTTCTTTGCTAGTGTGAGTCGGATGTTGAGGAGGGTGTGGGTGGACATGGGTGTTGTTGGGGGTTGGATTTGGCATGGGGCTGTCATCTCGTTGTGTTGACTCCTTGTAATTCGTACAAATGATAATAAATGCCCACAGCACCTCGATAATAAGTTGGACCACACAGTGGAATCTGAAATCATAATCATGTCGGTTTGATTTGCTGTCAAAGTAGTTCTCTGCTTTGTCAGTCATACAGTTGGTGACAGAGACGTGATCCTAAAAATGTACATAGCAACCTGTAAAGGTGAATGTTCTGATGAGTTTGGTACAAGTACAATTCACAGGGTATCAGTGAAAATTACTTCAGCAGCTCGAGACACAAATATTGTGGAATTAAAGGGCTGCTGGTGTGGTTTTTGTATCAGGTGACACTTTCACATTTGTTGTCGATAGCTTATTTTTCAGACCATTGCATAGGTGGGGAATAGATAAGCTGTGCATTGATGAGAATCTGCTTATAATGTGAAGGTTTCTGTAAAATACATCACAGTGAGACAGAAAATAATGCTGAATCAGCAAACATCACAGATCAACGATCAGTTAAAAAAAAGCTCATGCAGTGCATTTGGGAATGGATTACCCAGTACCAAAGTCATTCGCTATGAGATCTAAGTATCGAGGTCAGTTGCTCTTGCCATCGATCACTTTACTACCAACAAAGGGAAATTAATAATAATGTTCTCAACACCCTCCACTTTTCACAAGCCAAACGATTTAGCTGCCACTGTGTGGGATGCGGAAGGAGTGCATGACGGTGTACAGGTGTGACTGGTGCTGTTGGGTCATTATGCTGATTTTAAGTGAAGAGAAAATGTCTGAATAAGTAGATCGCTCTTCCACATCTGTGTGACACAGTTAGAGGAAACAACAGTTCGAGCACCATTTCCATTACACATTAGAGTAGCAATGAAAACTGGCAGGTGTGTTTTCTAAAAACGCATATTTTAAAACCCAGTTGCGACAAAAGTCATCAGAATATCGTCAGAGTTGCATTTGTTTACTAAACTGTTACAATTCAGAGTTATCTCTTAAAGATGTTCTTCCAAAGGCTCATTGTAAGTAATTTGAATATGTTTGATCCACATTAGGTGAAGCTGAACATCTGGACGGAGAGAGGAGGCATGAAAATGATTTGAGATTGTCGATTCTAAAACTCTTAAAATGTCCTTTTTATTTGACCAGTGATAATGACTTGCTCTAATGGATTTTATGATTTTCATTCGAGGAAAACCAGATTCATATCATTTTTATTCTGCTGTTCTCCCTTTGAACAAAGTGCCTCTGCATTTTCTTTTGGTCTGAGACCTCCTGTATGTATAATACTAATTATTTTTGCTATAATTAATAAGTAACCTGAATCGTGGTTGTTCCTTAGGCTCTTTTGATTCCTGCTTTGCCTATCTTGAAAAATGGTCTGTAGTCTTCTGTGCCCGGCAGCCTTGGGTTTTCTTTTCTCGCTCAAACGTTCAGGGATTACAGAAACATTGTCTGCTCATCATTTCAGTGCTCACTGCTGCATTAGAGACCTTCACCTCCACAATAGCACCACGGAAAAACATTGCGAGGGGTTGTGTAAGTGTGGGCATTTTGCCACAGGGTGCAGGTAAAGAAGATGAAATACAAACGAACAAGCCCAGGGTGAAGGCTTGAAATGCAAAGACAGCGGTTTATGTCCTTGTACTCCTCAGAGGTCTGATTGCACCGCTCTGGAAAGTTAATCACAGAAGCAATAACTTTCCTCTTTATCTTGATGCGAGCCAGGTAGGCAGCAAATTAGTACGATGCTGCAAGGTCTATTCTACAAGCGCTCACCTCAATGTGTGCTTGTGCATTTTTGATGGTCCAACTGTTTGCTTTGCCAGATGGGCTCACGGTGTGCAATTGAAAAGAGACAATGACCTCCCATTGTGTGGTGTGCATCGGTTCAGTGGCTCCCAGAATGCATGAGGAAGCGTCCGCTTTTGTGAACGTGTGATAACCATTTGTAGCTAAAACATACTGGATTAGAATGGACCTTGTTATAATTACTCTACTTTAACAGCGTCGAATTGTAAGGTTTGACCCATATTCAGGCTTTCTTGCAGTGTTTGCCCGACAATAGCATCTCGTTTCATTGTACTTTGCAGGAAACAAGATGAGGGCACACCGCGCGGTATCTTCTTAGCCAGACCAAAGTGGCCTGGAGCTTGAGAGAAGCTGCTCCATGGCTTCTGCATCAAAGGTAGGAACTCCCTGGAATGCGAGATCTATGCTCTTGAAAGCAGAACAAGGTTGCTGTCCACCAGTAATGTTTTCTTTTTATTTGTGTCCTCTGTGACAATCTGTTTGTGTTCACGCCACACCGTGTTGGACCTCCATCAGATGTCCCTCAGCAGCTCTTGTGGTGTTGTGAAGACCGTTTTCTCTGGTCTCAAATAAAACAGCTCAGCGGGAAGATATCTGGAATGCTTTTAAAAGAGCGCATTCATTGTATCGATTTTCCTCTGTCTGTAAAGTGAAAGTGGAAAACTTAACAGGAACACCTCCCACCTTAACTGTCATTGCCGGCACTTTAAGACTTTCCAATATATAAAGATTAGATTTATAAGTATTTTAATACCATCTGTAAGGACTGTGCCTTTCTATGTGCAAGCCAAGAAAAAGATCACAAACTGCTGTGGCTCTGTCACATGGGCAGCGGCAGGTGTGGAAAGCATTCATGTGCGTAATTTGCAAAAATGCTTTTTAGCATGTCTCTCGTGCTGTCCTCATCACTTTTTCTTTCAGAAGTGTTGAAACCTGACGCCGTCTCACTCCGCAGTAAAGTTTTGCAGGATATTTCCTGGATAGTCTCACTTGTGTGCGAGTTCAAATTAATTGAATTCAGTGTGTTCATTTTTGACGGACATGGCTTGTACTGTGGAGGTTTCGTTGCTTTGGGCAGTTGTAGTGAGGCTTGGTAATTCCCATGTCAACTGAACGAAAGTTTTAATCTAGAAAAAAGCCAACGTGTACAAAAAAAACGCCTTGGAACATAACTGAAGGAATGTTTTTGTTCAGACAGATGAACATGTCTACATGATCAGGTGAGAGATGTGAGCACAGTCGATCAGTGACATAACCCAGTCGCTGATAAAACTGGACGTGTTCTGTTCTCCGACTAATAAATCAGGTGGCGACAAGCGAGTTGTCGGATGTGTAAATGTCTAAAGGACTAGTCAGGCATCTCAAAGCCAGAAGGGTTGATCACTTGTGATTGGAAGGTTGTTAGTTGTTGGATCGTAATAACTGAAGGGGTGGTTCAAATGTCACCGCCACTGTGGACCCTGGAATAAAGCCACCTAAACCCCCAGCTGCTCCCCAGCGCTGCGCTGCACTTAGTGCCATTAATTATGTATGGGATGAAATGAATGCAGTGGAGGAATCTCCCTAAGAAGATCAATAAAGCAGCACTCTTTCGGGGGAAACTTCAAAAGTAACACTTGTACCTGTAAATTGATGTCAAACAAGACTACCTACACAAACAGCTGTCCTGCACTGGTGGTTTTATGCCTCCACGCTTTGTAAAAGATTTGAAGCGCAGCTCTTAGTATGCTTCGCTAGAGACTTGTACAAGGGGGGGCTGAAGTTATTTTGCTTGCAGGAAAACTACTGTTCTCAACTGTCCCAGAGGCTCAGGTGCTGCCTGCCTCTGAGGCTATTACTACTGGAATCTGCCTTCAGATTCAACAGCAGATAAGAGCAGCAGTATCTCCCCTAATTGCCTGTTGCCTAAGAACTACTAACTACTCGAGATGTGGGCTGCATGTCAAATAGTTTTTCCTGAGCTCCACTCTCCGGCTGCATTTGGGCACATTCACAAATTGGTGGGTTGCTCTGTTGAATGTAATGCTGAATATTTATCTGTCCTTTGAATTTATCATCTACCTGCTTTTTTTCCACGTTTAGGAACCGAAAGCGTATTCCCGTACATTGTACCATTACACGTAATTTATAACCGTGTCTGAACATAATCCTACTAAAAGGCCGACTCTAAATGTCTCAGTCCCATGTGCAGCTCAAAATACACCATAGTTCTCTCCCAGCGATCTGACACCATGTAGTTTGCATTCCAGTTGTGGGACAAGTGGTGAGATTCATATGGATTTTATTTATGCACGGGCTGGTAGACTCTGGCACACGGACGGCAGTCCAAATGAAGGCCACGTAAAACTTAAAGCTGACTGTGGATGTTCCGCTTGTTTTCTCTCGTCTGTTCTTTTGTTGTCAGATCTTGCTGATTATAATGGTAAACCATCGAGAAAAAAAAAACCCTCAGGGGCCTTTTTATTGTACATTTGTCAACAAAAACGTCTAATTATGTCGTCATGCTGTCAAGTTCAAAGATTTTTGTCTCTCTCTGACGATGAGCGAGCAAGCTGAACAGTCCTGAAGGGAAAATAAACATGTGTCAGCAGTGCACATATAATGACCATGCATTGAAGGCCAGCTCTCTACTGCTCTGCTCATCCCAAACTCACCTTCAAGCTCATTTTCTGGAACTTCAGTGGACATTTTCTGCTGTGACTTATTTCAAACAGGCATCATTATTATGAGTAGTTTGCCTCATTCATTATCAGGCTTTGATGAAGCTTGGCAGTATTGGGCACAAAATGAGTGGTGACAATCACATCTGGCGGTGAGCAGAATCTTGGCTCCTGGTTGGTATTGTTTGCGTTGTTTTCTACTACTAACATAATAAATGCTTCCTCACTTCGTGAAAGTCCCAGTCGTATCTTTTGAAACCGTCTTGGCAGTTTTGATCGGTATCCTCCCGGAGTGAAAATTCACCAAACAGCTGAACTAACTCTGGCTCAGGGATGCCGCCATAATCCACAGAGACACAGTGTTTTCAGGAGGTTCTCAGCCAAGCCACACATTCCTCGTTTCTGCCGTAGAGCCCACTCTGCTTTTACCACAACTTCAGAATGATTTATGTCACCACATGTATAGAAATTGGAATCCTGAGCTCTAATATTAGCTTGTTGCTGATTGGGTCTCCATTCTAATTTTACACATGCAAGGTTTCCATGTGATGCTCTGTAGACACTATAATGTCCTAGTTTAATACCCAACATGGAAGCAAATAGGTCAAAGCATTAGTTTTTAAGTGGCCACAGAAAAGAATCTGTCATCACAGCTTTTGGGTATAAACTTTCAAGGTGAAACATTGGATTCAGAGTGAGGCGCTGTCTTCCTGCTGCATATTCAGTTTGCTTTGTGTGTGTGAGCAAGTGTGTGTGTGTGTGTGCGTGTGTCACAGCAAAATCCTTTTGTGACTGTGAGATATTTTGAGTTCTTGGTCATCTTGTCTTTAAAAACACCCACTAGAGCCAGCTGTAAGATGTGATAAGAGCTTTTTCTGCTCTCTTTCATCCAAATCGTATTCAAAATACTGACGCTCTTGTCTTCTTGATTTCTGCTGAGAGCTGCTTGCTCCAAGTTGACCACGTGCAACACGCACGCACGCACACACATACACACACACCAGCTTGCCAGAGGAATGTCCATCAGCCTCTTACCCTTCATTACTGACCGCAGCTATTTGACATTGACGGCAAACGATGAGACGACTGTCTCTAATGAAAGGGGAGAACATATTACCTGGTATTTTGTGTGACATTTTTTTGTATCGAAATAAATCACTGCCTATTGTGTGAAGTAGCTCCCCTGTGACTTTAGAGGTTACTGCGGACAGCAAATCTGGCCTCCTGTTAATGTTAGGCCAACAAACTATTGGCAGTTTCTTCCTGTTTGTGTAATTTGTGCATTCTAATCAATATTCGCATGGAAAATTTATACTCCTCACATCCGAAATTGTCAGGGGGGTGGAAGACCATGAAAATACCATTCTGAAGTTCCTGGTAGAGTGATGGTTCCCCAAATTCAGCCTGATAACAACAATGACCCACAACAGACTGCCGGAGGCACCAGGAACTATCTTGAGTGAACACGAAATAAAAAAAAAAGGCTTGAGGAGTCCTACAGCAGATGGTTCAGTCCCCACAGGGCCCTGATTTCAACATTGTGAAGTCAGTCTCGGATTACATGAACAGACAGAAACAGCTCAGACAGCCCAAATCCACTGAAGAACTGTGGCAATTTCTTCAAGATGCTCGAAACAATCTTCCTGCCAAGTACCTTGAAAAACAGTAAGCTTTCCTCGAGTGCAAACTAAATGTGAGGATTTTCTGCTTTTTGCTGCAGCTTTTGTATATAAATTGGATATTGTTACGTTTTGGATTATCAGTTGACTGCAATCCTTGGTCACTGGAAAATGATTGTTATTTTATTTATTTTAAACCTTTCAGAAAGGGTAAAAATAATAGAATTAAAAACTGAGAAATAGTCAATTGTTATTAAAGTATTATTACTGAATTGTTGTAGGAGTAAAAATATTATATTGTGTAGTAAACAATGTTTTAGCTAATTAACCACTGGAATATAATGTGGCTGCTCTCAATAATGTTTATCATCCATTACGTTGTCAACAGGGAAATAACTTGTATCCCACCTTTTTTTCGAGATGTTTGGGTCTGAAAAACTATTTCAGCAGTTCCCTGCTAAAAGTAGATTTGTATCGTCAAAATATGAATTCTTCTTACCATCGAGGTTCACATTGTTAACTTCTTGTTCCATCCGACATCCCCTTCACAGCAGCAGGCTAATCTTAGAATTCACCTTTGCTCCATCTTTCAGTCTGCCTCCGACTTACACACAGAGGCGCACACACACACGCACACACTCACACGCCCAAAGAATAAATTAGTGCCACTTAGCTTCAGCGGGCTAAATATTAAGCTCTTTTTTTGCCTCTCTGCAGGTGTGATTGAAGGAATACTCGAAACTTAACATCAATTATGAGCATAATGTACTCTCTATGACAATCTCTTGAGGAAGTCATGTTAATCTAATATACGATATAAAATTAGCATCGGTATTGATGTCTTTCAGCCTCCTTCATGATGTGTCTTGAGTTTCTGCTGCACACCCCCGCCAATAGTAACCCCTGATCAGATGAAAGTGCACATTATGGTGAGCAAGTGTGCAAAGTCACAGAGGCTAAAAAGTTGTCCAGTCACCACTTGGTTCAGTGAACATATCATGGAAACCGCTAATTCCTTCTTCTCTTGCATTTTCCACTGCAGCAGCTATGTGATGGCGGCAGCTAATTACACTGCCGTGGACTTCCCTCTGCCTCCAGCCTTTTGTCTTTTCAAAAGCGAGGGTGGGGAATATGATATCGAGTAGGCTGAAATGACTGTTAAGGCACCTACACACACTTCAGATCTCGCTTTCACACGAACCAATATACTGTATGTCCACGGACGCGATTCCACTGTTTTGTCTCTCCAGGAGAGTTTGGGGAGTTGTTTCCACAACATATGTTGAAGGAGAACGAGGTTGTGACAGTGTCTAAAAGACTCCTGCATGAACAACTTCTGGTGTGCAGGACAAGCATTAGGCCATTTATTTTTTCCACCTTCATCCATCTTTCAAAATCACTGGGAGCGTCAGTCTTTTCCAGCCAGCACTGGGAAAAAAACTGTCTAAATTCCTGGTCTGATTGTCCAGATTCAGCAAGCTAACACCAAAGTCACCACACACATCCATTAGCTTGAGAATCGCCAGTCACCTTGCTGTGTATATTTTTTTATATCCCCATTACAATTAATCGTATCCAACAGAGTTGATATTTGCTGCCACCACCGTTTCTTCAAGGCCCATTTAGTGGAAGCCTGTAACGGCTCACCCATTTCCAGGGGGGAATCAGAGCGAGCACAGTTGTCTCTCTCTTGTCACTCCTGTAAGTCAGAGGAAATTTGCATGATTTGAACCTTCATCAACATCTCCGGGTCATGCTGCTGGGAGATTGGAGTGCCTTAAAGGGAGCCATGAGGCTTTTTTATTCGTTTTGTTCGCAATGAGCAGGCTGATCTGTTTTGCCTCTATTTGCAGCAGAGGCGTGCACTCGGCAAGCAAGCAAATGAGCATGTTTCCTAAAATGTTAAACTATTCATCTGAGATAATTTAGGAGACATAGTGTTTTGCCTCTAAAAGACAAAAAAAAACAACACAAAATATTTTTTTTCTTCTTCCTGTTGTTTTTGCCGTTTCGTGGCCACAATTTGACTGGAGACTATTTTGTGCAGCTTTGGTAGGTTTGGAATCTCAAGAGTTTCACATGTTTGGTTGTATAATGCAAATGCATCCGCGGTGGCTTGCATTTAAATGCTATTTGTTGTCGTATTGCGAAAACAGCCACACTTTCAAGATGTTCAGCATTTCCCACGTGTTTACTTCCGCTCATAATCTCCCGATTTTCTGTTCTCCTATAATCATGCTATCACAGTCACGCCCAACAGTCCTCGCTTGGCGAGATAATGCGTTTGAGAAAGAAACGTGCGGAGCTGCTTGGGTGAGACTGCGGAGTTCATGACACTGGATATTTGTACTGCTACAAGTTGAGTAACGGCAAAATAAACTGTCACAGGGTTGTATGAACTGTGATAATTGGTCTGATGTGTAATTTCTGAGTGATGCAAATTCTTTACTTTATTGGATCTGTTAAACACAGTGACACATTAATTTCACTCGGTGACATGTTCATTACTGTGTGAAACGCTCCTCTGAAATGAAATATTGGTGCCACCAAATTATGCGTCTGCGCCACTAATGGAAAAATGTCAGCCGCTGCAGGAGCGAAAAAATAGAGCTCTTTAGAGATTTTGAGTTTAAGCAACTCGTTCCCGGCTTTAATTGCTGTGTTTTTCTTTTCTTTTCT
>JAUESE010000056.1:12343570-12356000 GCA_032274725.1 Malacoctenus triangulatus | reverse complement strand
TTTTTTTTTTTTGTTTCTCCCAGCGAAACTGGAACTTCGTACTTGAAGAACTCGCACAGCATTGGAGCAGATGATGATTCCCGGTGTATTTCAGCACATACCCGCATTTCACTCGCAAGCCAATCAAGTCTGACACCGACTGTGACAGCATGACAAACCAAACTCCGACACGAACCCAATCAAAAGCTTCGTTACAGGTCCGTGCAGCTTGTGGGATTGTAAAAGCTTGCGACGCCCTCTGTGTAATTCGTGAACATTAGGACCTCTCTCATGTGGCAGGAAGAAACACACTGGAAGCCGTGGGTATTGTTATTAGTGCTCTCCTCTGGGAAAGCCTTTCGGGAAATAAGGCAGAAGGTCAACAAGGTGGATCTTCTCTCTCTCTCTCTCTCGCTCGTTTCTTTTTTTTTTTTCTCCGCCCCGGGATCGTCACACCGTGCTGCCTCCCCCTCGGTGTTCGCCTCTGTGCTTCTGGGCAGTCCTGCTGTAAATTATTGTGCCGGGTATAAATAGGCTGACAGTCTGGCAGGACCAGGTGGTCTAATCTGCCACTTCGGTATCCTGCTCCCTGCAAGCAAGGTGGCAAGGCGGTTGTTTGTCCCCATATTAACATTGGCCTCCGTCCTCACAGCTGGACTGCTTCTTCCATATTGATGAAACGGAGGCATCAAAGTATCTTCCTTAGCTTCCTATACTTCAAATACATCTCGTACTTTCAGATTGCTCCAATATATTATTTCTTTTTTAAAATAAGAGAATAAAACTGACATTTCAATGGAGGAACTTAATCTTTTAAGACTTTACAGTTTCAAAAATAAATGTAAGCTTCTCTCTCTCACTCTCCCATTGATCAAATAATCTTTTATGAGACACTATTTCTTGATTAGTCACAGTCCTTAAACAAACATGGTTCTGGTGTATCGGCCAGGTTTACTGTGGTCCCTGTTTCACCATCAGATACTTATGCTTGTCATGTGTGTTCCAACTTTAAATTTGTACATGACCAGACTGCTTTCTACCTGTATGGAATGTTTTGGGTGCTGTTGTTGAAGTGCTGAAGGAAACGCATAGTGAACACTCAGTTATAGCTGTGTGTGTCCAATGTTCTGCCGCCTAGAAGCGGTGTGGCCGCTGAATATTGAGCACAACAAGGTTTGCCCCTTGGTGACAGTTTTAGAGCTGCTGCAGCTGCATCAACAGCGCGCTGTTATTGGCTGGGTAATACATTCCCTCTGCCTTAGTTTTTCATTTTATGCTTTTGTTATCTTGTTGTTTCTTTAATACTCTGTGGCATGCGAGCAATCAGTACACTCATTGTCTGAAGCTTCCTTTTTCGTGTTTTTCATCACAGAGGATTTTTAGCCCAGTTTGTATCGAAAAACTATTGGTGGGTAACATTTACAAAACTCCAGGCTGGCCCTTTTGAGCAGTTGTCTAATATAATTTGCGATTGCTGTGCCATGTTGTTTTTTTTTTTCACAACACAATGATTCACAGATGATCGACAACAAGATAATGGCTTTACGCCAGACTTGGAGGCAAAGTGGCATCCTACCACATGGCTATACAGAAGGAAGTTCCTGCTAGTTTGTGGCACCAAATTTGTCTAAATGCGTATAAAAGCTCTTTGTTTTATCTGTGGCCCCAGAGGGGGTGTCTGGGGGGGCTATGGGTCGGAGTGTGGCCCTCAAAGAACATTCTGAGTGTCAGTCGTTAGCGTTTTAGGAAAAGCATCATACCAAAGCACAACATTGCAAGACATTCTGTCAGAGAAAGAGAAATAAGCATGCAAAAAAATTCCAACAGAGAATATATCCAGCAACCGTGATGTCCGACGTAACGTAGAGTTTGAACAAAAAAGCATAGCAGTGCTAATAAGCACATCAGTACTGAGACTCTCCAGCTTATGGAGCATTCAGGTACTTCAGGTTTTACTAATGACTGCTAACAGCTGATAACAGCTACCTGTCGCTTGTTGGCATAGCCAACACCGATGCTTCTGTCTGTGTTTTGCTGAAGAAATGGAAACACAGAAAATGTTGTCAACAATTTCAGAGTTGTATACAAACAGCAGGAAAAGTGTTATTTGTGTTGTCCAACGACAATCGCTCTGTTTTGCTGGGGTGAAATTAATATATAGAAATATTTCCTTGTTATTTTAAATTACTGCCCACCGACAAATTGAGTTTTGTAACTGTTGTATAAAGAGAATATCACACTCAAGGCTGTCCCATTGTACTGAGTAGCAGCGGGGCTGTAATCACATTCACCACTCAGCTCATGGCCGTGCACCAATGACCGAATTACAGCCATCAATGCAGCCGATATTCAACACATCACAACTGGCTCCTTTGTGGTGTTCCCTGAATTTTTGTTATGTCTGGATTTTTTCTGTTCATGGGCGTCTTACATTTATATTTCACAACAGAGTCACTAATGGGTTGATAAAACGATATATTTACAATTGTTAGTCTATTCCCCCTCAAACTAATATCTTGGGGATGTGCTATACCGGTTACCTCTCCCATTCTGTCCTCCCCCTCCCCCCCCATGTGGTCCGTCTTCATCTCCCTCGCCATCACTTTGCCCCATCTTCACTCGTTTCCCATCAGAGGCGCCGACATGTCACCAGCAGTGCTAAATTGTAATGGCTATGGGAACATTTTCTCTGACACCTGCAGCAAACATGAGGCCTGCTGGGCTGCTGGGAGTGCAGAGGGAGGTTTATCTGGGATGGCAGGCCTCGCCTCCACTGCCATGCCAGTGGAGACAGCAGCACTGAGCCCGGCGCTTCACAGCCAGATAAGGCCCCCGAGACAAAGGAGGAGTGCTGCGGCACCCCGTTCCTCCGACGGAGAGGAGAGACAACGATATATGACTAATAACCCTTGACAGTTTGCTCCATTTAAATGCTTCACTTTCAGCCTTTGAGTTCGTCATCTGTCCTCTTATCTGGTTACAAGTTCAAGGTGTTCAGCACACGACCAGGCCCTCGCCGTCTGGTTGCTGGGAACAATTTCTACTTTTGCCAGCTGTACATATTTCTCACATGTGAGTTCGTCATCATTTTTTTCCAAGATGAGAAGCCTGATCAGACATACACCAGGACACAAAATCTACCAGGCGCTTATAATAAATCATGTGGAGGTTCTGTCAGGCATCAAGGTCAAACAGAGCCTCTGCATAATCAGTATATATGAACTGGCTGATTAGCATTTGTTCTGAGCATCCGCCATCTTATTAGATTATGTAAATTACCTCATCACATCGCTCTTTTACCCGGACAACTGATTTGGTGACAGTATTGACTCTATGTAGTATAACCAGCCATCATGCTTCAGAGTATGAAATATGAGTGTCGATTTAATTGTTTCATTCTTCAGTTTTTTTCCTGCGTATTTTCGAGAAGTTCGCCATGTTGCCTGAATCATTAGCATAAAGTTCATTCTCATTGTTTCGTGCTGCTGCATCTTCTCCAGAGTGTTTTATTTTGCTCCAGCCTCACTCTCATCACAGCCTTGCTTGAGAGACATGAAGCCAGTTTAAGGTCTGAGTATTTGACTTCCCCTTTAGTAACTCACGTCTAACAAAGCGAGCTCTGCTGGGATCTCTGCTCTCTGTGTGTCAGCGAGTAAAGGGACGTAATTACTGAACGACTGAATGATAATCGGATTCGGTAATGATACAAGGTGAACCTTCCCGCCCTTTGCGTCTCCAAATGAACAAAATATGGAACAGAGGAGAGAATTGTGATAATGTCAGCAGATGAGGTTTAATGATCCACAGCGGAGGGTTTATGCAGTGTGTGACATAAACACAAGAGGTTGCTGGATCAGTTTGTAGTTGGACTTGAATCACGCTCTGCTGCTTTTTGACAAAACTTTGCAAAAATGTTTTTGCCTCACTTGTGTTTAGGCACCAGGAATGACGTTGAAAGTACAGTGTGGGCTGTGGCTGACTTCTGCTGGTTCCCGGCACTTTTCTGAGCTCCTTCAAGCTCGTCCAAGCTGGCCTTGATACACGTCATCATCTTCAGTGTTCCATCTTTACTGTATGTGCGCTGCTCTTTAACAGGTCAATGTTGTCCTCGTGACGACAGCCACTCATTGTTGAACTGTGAAACTGGTGCTGGTTCTGTCTCCCTTTGGCCCACTTAGATCCATAAGATTCCTCAGTCCTCCAGTCAGCCAGCATGTACAGTATATAAAAGACGATCTTATAGCATAATAGTTGGAAAGAACACAAATAATAGTAATAAAGGAGGGATTATGACTTTCAGCTCTTCTGCTATGCGTTTATCTCACAGCTTTCTCTATATACAGGTTTTTTTTCAGGTTTTTTAGCCGGTGTGTAATGATGACAAATGGATGCAGTTGACAATGAGCTTGATGTTTATCAGTGCGGTGATCTGATTATTTAAAAATGAACTGAATAGGGCAAACATTGTGTTGAGCCTTTGCTCTATATCATGATTGGGTTATCAGTTGAGGGTATCTTGTATTACACTGTGGTTTTCATTAAAGTGCTCTGTTACTTTATCAATATGTAACCACACAAAAAAGGATCTTTTCGGTTCCCAGAGGAAACTCGTTCATTCTGCGTCACCTCATGGAACCAAAATACTTGACCTAATAGACAAAAAAAAATGAAGCCATTCAGATGATTCTGGTTTTTTTTTTTTTTGGTGTTTTTATTTATTGTGTGCGTCGGCATAAATGTTTGCGCTTGTCTGGCAAGAAATTAACTTTGTCACAGTGGCCCGAGACAATAGCAGGCAGGAATTGCTGAGCCTAATGTTGCACTCTGGGAAAAGTAAAGTCATTTCGCTCCAGCAGACCACTTAATAGCTTTGGCTGATTCAGAGTTTGGAAATCCATCAGTCAATTGGGCTAGACGGATATGAGCAGTCTTTTGAGTGTCAGGATCTCTGGTATGTGAGGGAACAGGTAGCGAAACATTCATTTTCTCTCATAATGAGCTCATACTTTTAAAAACCCTTTTTCTGTCTTTTATTTTTTCAAGGTTTGCTTGAACGAGCAGCGTGTTGAGCACTGCTTTCAGGGTGAAAGTAATAGGTTTTAGTAAATTCAGACTGAGCTATTTGTTAGCAGAAAGATGGCTTCAGTTAGCGTACAGTACACAATCAGGCAGTGGGTGAAGGAGCTGAGCTATTAGCTAAAGTGGAGCAGCAGTGGTTGGCAAATAGAGAACAGGGATTGTTATTGTATTGTATTTTTTTGTTCGATTAACAAATCTGAAAGGGACAACAAATGGCCGTAAATTAGGAGCGAGAACGGAGGCCTCATTAAGCGAGAAGGTTCCTAAATGTTGATGGCAGCCCGTCAATGTTTTGTTGGCCAATCTTTCTGTTTTTGTTTATTGTTTAACGTTCATCGTGTAGTCAATTTTCTCTCATGTTGCTTCCAGTGTGTTTATCGACTGTTTTCCACATGGCAGGCTCGTGGTGATCTGTGAGGTTTTTTTTTCTTCGGGGTTTTGAGAGTCTTGTCTGAACCATCTTGCTCCTTCACGTCTGAAACTGGTTCACATCTCGCTCAAGTGCTTTATTTCTATTGATTGCAAACAAATGAGTCTGTTTGCAGGATTGGAGCCGCTCTTGTAGGAGGA
Organism: Malacoctenus triangulatus; assembly: GCA_032274725.1. NCBI lineage: Eukaryota > Metazoa > Chordata > Actinopteri > Blenniiformes > Labrisomidae > Malacoctenus > Malacoctenus triangulatus. Next base: position 12,350,372 of record JAUESE010000056.1, on the reverse strand, counting down.
AAAAAGTCAGAGAAGCATCAAGAAATCTGTTGAACCCCACCCTGCCGTGTAAAGAGTGCCAAAGACGAGTCAGTATGAAGCTATTTCAATTTTGGGTCCTTAGTCTGAATTTGCAACTCTAGGCATTTGCCGGGGACGTAGAACGGTGAAGTGATTAAAGGTTACGCCTCACATCAAGTCGGTTTGTGTCAGGGTAGCTGGGGGGGGGCTTTTCCAAGCAGAGTCAGTGTGTTTCACCAAATGCCAGTGGGGAACAGCTCCAGCACCTTAAATCCTTAAAGTTTGAGGAGTCACAAGTGTATGAAATAAACAAGGGAGTAAATGTGGATCAAAAGCTCACTGGAAGCAATGTGTATATAGAGCTACATATCATAGAGTTCCTGTGATGGCCTGGCAGCCTGTCCAGGGTGGACTCTGCCTTTTACAAAATGTCAGCTGGAATGAGTGCCAGTGACCCGCGATTGATTTCAAAATAAAGCTTTTTATGAAAGTTGGATGGATATACATCAAACACTGTCGACAATAAAGGACGATGAGTGCAATAAAAGAGACATCCTGCCAAAACACAAGAGGCCTGACTGGAACCAGATCAACGGCCCTTTTTTTGGGGGGGGTGGGGGGTTCCCAGACCAGTGGCACTGAAATCCAACTGAGGCGCCTTCGTTTATAGTGTGACTAAATGATCTGTTGGGGGAAAAAAAAGAATTGTAGCAAAAAAAAATGCAATTATGAACGTCGTCCTGATACATATGTGACTCTCCCGCTCCTGTCGTCATGTGAACAGTAGGGCACACATCCTGACAGTTTGTGTCAGTGTGTGCGGATTAGTTGTCAGTCCACCAGCCGGCCAGCTGACCTCCGCTTTCCGAGGAGCCACTGGCTGGTTGCGAGCGCCGACACATTGTTCAAAGGAGCATGTGACCCGAGGTGGCCTAATCAGCCGCGATGATGGCGCCGGGCAATAAGAGGGAATCGGTATTCACCATTTCCCAGAATGAATTATTTATGCTTCGCTTCAAGGTACGGGGAGATTTGGTGGGAAGTGGAGTGACTGCTCCTGTGAAGGAGACGTCTGGAAATTTATTGTCATCGCAGTGATTTCAAGCAGCCTGTTCCTTAATTTAGCCGCACGCGCGGGGGTTGTTTCAGCTGTACGCGCGGTGGCCGAGCTCATCAGAATTCAAGGGTCAAACTAGATTTTAATTGTGGCAGTGTTTTACATTGGCTGGGGAAAAAAAAAAGCTGCAGCTGGAATTATGTTAACGTCGGCAAAACTACCCAGGGCTGAGCATGAAAGATTCAGGAGATGATAATTTTTTGGAGGCGACTGGAAAGACTTGTCCGTCTTTATATTTTCAGATGAGGATGATGTTTTTTTTATGATCGGTGCGCTATTTTGGGATTTATTGCCTACCTTGAAATGCACCAGTTTTTTCGCAATATTGTGACGTTTATTGGAGCTAAATAATAAAACCGATTAGAGCAACACACTTTCTCCACCATGCTAGCGGTTTGTTCCTCCTACTGAGGGTGTCAAAGTCTTGCGTACAAGCATGAGATTCCGTTTTTTTTATTTGCTGGTAAACATGTTGTGCTTCTTCTCGTAAGCAGCTTTGGTGTTGAGACTCAATAGAGTATCTGTGAGGAGAGGTACCTGCATTAAGGGCCAGTAAAAAAAAGTAATCTACTTTTGTCTCACAGGCTGTGGTCTGGTCACAGCCTGGAGAGAACACAGCCGGCCGACTGAATAGGACCAACCCCCCCCTCCACCCCCCCCTCCGCCCCCCCTTCTCATGACTAACACCGGGAGAACAGCTAGTATTACTTTCCAACCAGGAGATACTAGATTCGGATTCTTTTTGTTGCAACATGAAGTCCGTACGCTTTGAGTGTTTGTCATCTCTTGATTATTTTTCTTTCATATGAGGAGACGGGGAACAGTGTGCACCCAGTCCGTGAGCCGGCACCGGCGAAAAAACAGCCTGGTGAAAGTGAGACGGCTTCACACAAAGCTTCCGTAGCGCGCCGTGTAATGTAGGACACAGATGACTTTACCTTCCCCTTACTGCTGTTTATAATGCTAATGAGGGCTAATGAGAGTGAGATTTCCGTTCTTGTTGCGCTGAATGAATCTTTCTGCGTGTGGACATTGATTTACAACGTCCCATTCTCGGAGCGTCTTATTACCAGACAATGCCCGACTCCAAATTAATGAGTCTTTTTGATTGCTTAAAACCATTTCGGTCTCTAGCATTCTTGTTGCTAAGGGGATCGGTTTCTATTAAATGCCTGAACAAATGTTGTCCACATTCAGAAATTGCAGAACCAAAAAAAAAAGACTGAATGTTTGTGCACTTGATATTGATATAATGTTTTCCAGTCTTCTTGGTGCAGTTGGAGACGGGGGACGTCTATGCAGAAGCAGTATTTCCCTTCGCCCCCCGCCCCCCTACACATGCTTCGGCCCTCCTTTTCTTCCCTGACTTAAGTACTTGTGACAAGAGGAGCTGAGCCCCATCTAGCATTTCACATGCAAGGCTGCTTTTTTTAAACCTGTATTTACCAATGCTCGGTCGACTCAACACCTCTGCTCTCTTCCAGCCGCAGTCCGCTGCGCGACTCGCACATGTTGGAGCTCGGAATGCGTGTCGCGAATTTCCGTACACAGTGTAGCGCGCAAGGCTATGACAGTTGTTTAGGATGTCTTTAGGACGTCGTTTCTCGCCGCTGAATGGAGACAGCTGGTAAAACGAAGCAATTTTGTTGTTCTTTTTTTTGCTTCACCTCGGTGTTTGGTGATTTATACTGATTTATTCTTATTAAAACCCCCTCTTTGGCATACTTTGTTTAATTAGCATAATAAACAAATGGCACACACTTGAGACTTCCTGGAGATTGTATTCTTAAAAAGCATATAATCCACACAGCCATAATTCAGCCATCCAAACAGTTGTCTCTGGCTGATATTAAATCCTGTTAATTTTTTTACTTATTTGATGAGTGGAGTTCTGTCTTCTTCTACCTTTTTTTTGGGGCTCTGGCGAATGATAAACGGCGCTGTAGCTCACCGTGTGTCTGCGAGCGGCTGGGAGAGAATGATTTCCCCCGACCTCCTCATTGGCCATGAATGCAAAGACAGCACGTGTCCACGGCTGTTAAACAACACTCACTGGCTCCCAGCCCACTCATAAATTACGGAGCGAAAGCCTCTCCCAAGACTGCCTTTAGTGGGAGAGTTCAGTCAGCGAGGTTGTTTCCCATAATCCAACAGCACAGCTGTCAGTTTACGGAGTTTTGTGGCCCAGAGACCAGGACTTTGTTTACAAATTATTAAAAGCTGCCTGGCTGGGTTCATTAGTCTCTTTATTGCTTGTTTTTTATTAGACGCTTGCTTTTCTTCAGTACATTATGGTAACATACTGGTGTATTCGTTGTTGAACGTAAGCCTGCAACAGGAGAAAAGGGAATCGATCGGTGCATCTGTCCGTCTGTCCATCCACAGCGTTGGATGGAAAACCTTGGAGACGTTCCCGGTGAATTTTTTGACTGTTTAAATCTGGAATTCATTCAACATTATATTTTACAAAGGTAAGTGTCTTGGCTTGTCCAATCTTTTAACCCGTCTTCACCCGAAGTGTTGTTTTTGTAGTTTCTAAGCAACACAAATTTTAGACTTGATGATTCACAATGCTGCTTATTGGCTCAGTGTGAACACTGCTCACCTTGTTTACAGAGCCAGTTCAGGGGATACAGAAAACAGTTTAGTTAGAAGGGGGATGTCCATCTTTATGGCATCACCATTGCATCACAAGTTTTGTTCCTTGTCCCTTATTAAGACTGACAGAAGTAGGACACCAGAGGAAGAAGGACAAATGTGATGGAGCCTCAAATTTGGCTTTTTTCGAATTTCGTTACATGAACACTTTTATTGTTGACCTGTTCAATTGAGGTGAGGATATGACCAAAATAGGAAGGTAGAGGGTCAGTTTAGGAAGTCATGTGGTCAGACAGACACCACTTGGACAAGTGGACAGGACCTTTGTAGTTCACAATAACCTGGTAATAAACCTGTTTTCTACTTACACCTACGGCTCAGTTCATAGGGTAGGTGTTGCAGGTGTTGCACGATAGGAAGCTGTTCTGGTCTGATGCAAACTTCTCCACACTCTTGCCAATATGCGCGCTCATTTGTTACATGAAGCTGCAAACATTATACCCCCCCTCCCCCCCTCCTTCCCACACACTGATGGGTTTGTTTTTTGTCTCGTGGTGATAGAAAACAGTACTCTGTTCGTCCCCTGGCTATGTCTGTTAACACTGTGGAAAATTGTTCCCCTGCTCAACATCAGAGTTTTTCAGCCTGAGCCATGTCCAAAAGATGGAAGATGCACCCCGCTTCTAAGCAGCCATTTTTTTTGGATGGCTCTTTGGTGGAGAACTCTGCTTTGGTCTCTGTGTCCTCTTGTTGCCCTTCTTTCTGCCTCCTGGCTGTCTCGCACTCCCTTTTAAATCCTTTTCGAAACGACATATTTTTTTTTGGCGACACGAACAGCGTTCTATCTATAATGTGATGTCAGCAGAACCACACAAGCGAGCCGTCAAATTCGAGGAACGCGGCGCCGATGATTTATAGTACATATGCTTGTTTTGCGACTCCATTTTAATCCCCCACAGCTGAGCGGAACGACTGTCAGCAGTTACTGAGTGAATTAAACGATTTCAACATTTATGACGAAAGGAATCTATGACCACACCTTTAGGAAATGCAATGGGGGGGGGGGACACAAGACAGTGACAAAAGCCTGTCATTGGGGTTTTTTTGTCCGTTTTTAAACATTTTGTTAATAGTTTTTTTGCATTGCTGCCTGATGTGCTGGTCCGCAGTGGCGCTGCCACCACAGCCATACTGTTTCCTTGTGTGTAGGATGATTTGACAGATTGGCGTCCGTTCTGCATGCCAGCAGGTGCCCGTCAGCAAACAAACACTGCGCCACGTGATTGCATGTTCGCAACGGCACGAGGAACACTTGTGGCTGTGCTTTTAGTATGTGCGCCGTGCAGCTGGCTGCAGCGAAAAGCACGAATTAGATTGATTTTAGAGTGCGTGCGAAATGTGACTGCGGGAAGGCTGACAGAGAGGCTCGGATCGCCACCAACATGACAATGCCCCCATGCAGCGAGAGCGCTTTGATTCGAGGAACCTACGTCGCGTCTGACAGCTGCGAAACATTTGCTTGTTATCGGCGTACGCATCAAACCAGCGATATAACCTATAATATTCAAATGAACCTGCTGCATGCAACATATTTAGCATAATGTAGATGTCTAAACACATAGTGCATCTTGATCTCGTTTGAAGTTTGCTTTCAACAGTGACAGTTCTCAGGATAAGAAAACAACAACAAAAAAACATCAATGCATGGATTTGTTTCATGTCTCCTTTTGACTTTGAACTACCTGCTTTTATTTTTGTAGGTCAAGTGATAATTTTTTTTTATTTATGTCCCTCTTTCTTTCTTTTTTTTTTTTTGGCTCAATCTGGCTTCATTTTTAACATTTTAGCAATAGTCGGTAAACCACTCGGAAGAGCGCGGCAGCACGGAGGACTCAGCTTTTACTAGCATTTTGACCAGTGCTTTACGCCACACTGCATGGCTGACGTTCAGTGATTACCTGGTAAAAAAAATATGTTGTTTTTGACACTCACCATGACGATAAATGTAAGAACTGCTGCCCAAATACTTGTAGGAGTCTCAAATGAAACATTATCGGGGCCAAGGAGGCAACAAAAGAGGCTCCTCGGTTGTATCTCACGTCGCTTATTCTCGAGCAAATAGATGCGCACTCTGAATCCATTTCTGTATTTGTGCAAACACAGATTTCCCCGAGTGGTTGTGCCTCCTCACGGTGCCATGGAGATTTTTCTCTGATTTCCATACAAACGCAGGAATGGCGCAGGCCTCCCTTTTGTAGCCCTTGTGTGTGGGAGATGAAGTGCTTCATCACAGAGATAAGCAAGCGGTGTAAGGGGGGGGGCTGCCATGGGTAAGAAAAGGTACACAAAGACAACTTGCAAAGTCTCGATCACTTCCTGTGAAGTGCGAATGATTAATCAAAGTCCGCAGATTGTTTGGGAGGGCGATTCGGTTTTGTGCCCCACCGACTGCTGTTTCCCCTCCGCGGAAACAAGAGATGAATGAGCCGATCACGGCTATTATTGGGGTATCTCCTTCTCCCATCATTAAAGTGGCCAGTTGTGGCTGATAATCCTCTTTGCACTGAGGGAATCCTCCGCTCCTGGCCAGACAGGAGGCCTTCTGCAGAAGATAAATGCACTCGAGTACATGTGTGAATGCATCCATATGGACGCTGGTGAAACATCGGAATAATGCATTCAAATAGGACGGAATACATAAGAAACATTGCATGATCTGGTGTTCCATCAGAAAGAAACCTTATTTCACCTTTTTTTTTGTGTTGTTTTTGTTCATAAGTTTCATCCTGATGTGAGGCTTTTCTGTTTGAAATTAAACAAAACAGCAGGCTAACTGTTTCGTTCCACTCTCCGTTCCCTCTCTTATTTGGCTGAACAATTCATATTGCATCACTGCAGCATAAAAAAAAAAAAAAAAAGCGAGATCTCTTTTTCATTTTAATAATGCTCCCAGACTTGGTCGGTATATCTGCATGAAGCCCTGCCTCCACGGCGCCTGTGGCTGCTCCAACGTGGCTGTTCAGACGGCTGCCGGATCTGGATCGGAGTTTCACACTGAATTTGAAAGGTCGCGTGACACTCCTGGGG
>JAUESE010000056.1:12265211-12285891 GCA_032274725.1 Malacoctenus triangulatus | reverse complement strand
CACACACACACACACACACACACACACACACACACACACACACACACACACACACACACACACACACACACAACTGAAGAGTAAAATGAGAGAATTTTGTAGCCTGCTAGTCATCATCTGTCAAAAACCTACTGAAATATTGCAGTTCTCAGGAAGTGTGAAGTCTCTCTGAGCGGCTCACACTTTTCAAGCCGTGCTATTCCTCCTGCAGCTCTGCTTGTCACAATGTTGCACTGGCAGCCGCTACTATGACACACTCAAGAAAAGAGGCCTGGATGAAGAGGCGTGGCCAGATAAGGGCTCTGGCAAGTTCAGTGAGCTGTTGACATTTCCTCACAGCAACTCCCCTGGTTCTAATTGGCTGGTGCTGATAAGATTCCCATGTTGTAATTGGCAGCTGCTGATAAGATGCCGTCACTTGCAGCAGTCCTCGGCAGCATGGTGAGATGACAACGGCTCAGCAGTTAGTGGGCGGACGCAGCCGAAATCCAGGGCCTGAACCTTGTTTTCCAGGGACTCGGTTCCAATCAAGGGTTGGTGGAATATCTGTGACAAAGTTTAAGACCGTAAAATACCGATTTGAAGATACAAAATGCATACTTCGTAAGTGTGATTAGGGGGGATGTTAGTTTCTGATCCTTTTTTTGAGTTATATGGTTTTGTTACATGTGTGCTTTTTACTGCGGTGGGTGAGGTTGGATTTATTGAAGACTTGCCGACTTAAAGTTTGAAGACGATGCACAGGAAGTGTGTCAGAAACTAGCAGCAGGCAAGTAGAGGAAGCTTCTAGACTGCAGCAAAAATTGTACGAGCTTGTCATGGCTGTCAGGGGCTCCGCATTCAAATATTACAGAGGCTGTCAGTGATTATGAAACAAGGTCATTTTATTTTTCATTCTATTCAGGGAAAACATTTATTCTCTTATTTCTGTTCTGTTCCTCTTGAAACTTTGTTAAATTTTCCTTGTGCAAAATTGGTGCCTTTGCAATATGTAATAGACTTAGTAAAATGTATTTGCTTAATGAATATTTCAAGCTCATTTTTTGACTGATCTCCACGGCAACCTGTCGCTTGTTTGCACATCCGGTAACTATGAGGTGATGCAGTCATGCTATGCCTTTGCTTTGTTCAGAACAGAACAGAACAGAGATGCCATATAAATCTCTTATGAACTGGTCAGTTTGGGTTCAATACATCAGATTGATTCATTGCAGCATCTTTAGTTTCATGCACAAAAGCATCACTGTCATCTGCTGTCAGTTGTGACCGAGTGCTTTGATTGGGCCGCAAAAGAATGTGGTGAGTTTGTGAGTGAGTCATTGCGCTGCCACCCAAGTGCTGATTAAGGACATTTACACTTGTTCTATTATTGACCACCTCAAGCATCTTGTATCAAAGCCCTGGGTGTTCTCCTCCTTCCTACCCTAGTTCTCGACTTGTTAAGCGTTGTACAGCTGAGTCTGCTAAATCTGGGACACTTTTTTATGTTGAAATTTCGGGCCTTTTTGTCATGTCTCCAGCTATTCTCATCGATTTAACAGATGCTTTGCCGGCAGAAGTAGCTTGAAGTCTCCTGGGCATGAGCTGGAACTGCTGATAAAGACAGTTTTGTGCTATTGTGTCCTTAGCCTGGAAGTCTATGTAATTAATACACCCCAACGCTCACTGTGAAGTCCCCACCTCTCTCCTATCCCTACATCCCTTCTGCCCTCCTTCAACTGCACTCCTCCACTTCTTATTGGCTGGTTCGCGTCTTGATAGAACTGCAGGAAGTAATTATGCTACTGTATTTAGTTAATGGAAGGCAGAAGAAGCTTTGGCTGACAGACAAACTGCTCGATGCGGAGCTTGCTGCAGTCCCGGGGGTTTCCCTAATGGACGAGCGTGTGGGTGTGTGAGTTGGACTGAGAGGACGAGAGACAAATGCCTTTACCCACAGTTAGCACAGAGAGTCAGAAACATAACCCTCGCTCTCCCAGGAATTTCAGTATGCTGTTGCTCTCCAGCAGCATCCATTCACATTCCCCCCCTCCCCACAACACTTAAGTGATCCATTACAAAACGTGCTATGGAAGGTTGCTTTCATACCAGGATAGTCTGGGGTCTTCGATTGGACAGTTTTGCTGCAAAAAAGTCATTTGATTTGATCCATTTCATCACCACGCTGTCAGAAGGAGACAAAAACCGCCTGGACATTGTGCTGCAGATGCAACATCTGCTTGTTTGTGGCACCATTGAAAAGGGGAAGAAAGAAACCAGGCTCATTGATTGGTCTGCACTGGACACACAAGTGGGAATCTCAACACATTGCTGTGGGTACACAAGTGCCGAGTGAAGCATTTTGTGTTGCTTGGACATTCTTCACGACGTACTCGCTGCAAAGGAACTTTCATCACTTCACCAGCAATACTTTGTGCTGAGCTCAGAGCGGAGCAGTGTATGTGAGATTAACGCGGTGGTGGTTTTACCGACTGGAAACTCAGAAAAAGGCTCAAAGAAAAATCCTGTTTCACATGCCAACATGTTCGAAAAACCTTGTAAATAAAAACTCGAAAAGGTCAGCGTGTGATCGGCCCATGTTGAGGAATGGATACAAAGTTTAGCATTTTTAATAAGATTAAATCCACGACTCCAAAAGATGCAGTTTTAAGGAACTTGTTGTGATGTACAGCAATGATTCTCCAAAATCTAATTAGAAGATTTAAAACTGCCGGCTTTCAAGGTTATTCCATGAATATTAAATCTTTACGATGCTGAATGGTGACTGGTGGGGAAGAAAGAAGTCGTAGTTGTCTTGTAATTGTTTTACGGTTTGCTTTAGGACTTTTCCAGCACTTGATTAGCCATGACCATCAAAGATGTTTTCTCTCCCAGCTTGGCAAAGTCTAACAAGCCATGAAGACTTAAAGCACTGTTACCACAACAAAAAAAAAGCTGACAGTACCGCAGCTCTTTTCTTTTTTTAAGGGCCTGGTCTCTTGTTCTGACAGTTTAAACTTCAAAAGAGAAAGAAAACACATTGAAAAATGCTCTTGTCTTGTTTTGTTTTTTTCCCCCTTCCGCCTCATAGAGGGTGTCAAGCTGTCCTTCAGGCATCAGCAGACACATTCAATTTGTGTCTCTTGTACTAAACAAGGGCTATGGCTGTGTAGTGACGACTCGTTAAACACAATCAACTCTAAAGGCCGCAGACTGGACTCAGGCTGTCTTAGCTGGTACTGAAAACAAAGGGGGGAGTCCACACCCAGTTTTCTCTGATCCATCAAGGTTCAAAACCGCGTTGTAAAACATGATACCCAGATTTATAATTTGATATTCACCCACTAAAACTGTCACCTTGGCGCTTTATAGGCATTGCATGAGTACTTTCAGTCAGTCGCCCTTAAATCTTCAGTCATCTGGTTGAGATCTCACTCTGCTTCCTCCGTGTGTTCTCACTTTCTTTTATTTCACCGTTTAAATACTCATAACAGTTCTCACTTTGGGTTTTCTCCTTCATAATCTCGAGGGAGTGATGAAAGACATTCTGACGGCACAGAGCAGAAAATTAATCAAGCCCACCGAACTTCTCCGTGACACTCCCCTTCTTCTTAGTTTCCCCATACGCTTGTAAAAGAGTTTGTCCTAAAGGCTGGGCTGTGATTCAGAGCGATTGCTTCATAACAGCATAAGGAGAAAGCTAAGCCGAGCGGCAAATCACGTGTTCACGTGTGAAAGACGGGATGTGGAGGTAAAACTAATGGAAGGATATTAATCGATAATAGGAAAGTTCACCACTTCTCAAAGCCCCCACTGGGTTCAGGGGGTGATAAAGGACAGTGAGTGCAAAATCGATTTAGAAAAGTGGTTTCAAAATAAATGTCGCGGTCGGATACGGTAAAGATTGCTAATAGACCTGTTACGTGCCCCCTTGTCCAACTTCTGATTAGGGAAACCATTGCAGTGAAGCCAAAGCCTCGTGGACACAAACACTTTCAGCTGCAAAAGGTAAGGCCTTCAAATTAAAAGCACTGTAGTATCTAGAAAGTGTCTTGAATCAGTTCTTTCTGTAATCTCTGGTGCTCCTTGAAGTGCTCCTGCCCCCCGAGGTTAGAAACCACTGATCAGTGCCCACCAAGTGCTCCTCTCCTCTATTTTTGGCATCTAACTCTATGTGCACTCGTTTTTTCCTTCATCCGTTCATGTTTTGCTGTGTGTTGGATAACACCGTTTGATGTGGCGTAGCAACCTCGGCACACCGGTTTGTTCCTGCTCCACGCAGACTTTAATAAAGCCTGTTTAGTGGGTGAAGGTTGAACAGCTGCTGCCTGGTGTGGAACCAGAAACAAATCCCAAGTCTCAGCACCGATGTCCACGTATCAAGCTGCATATCGGTGAGCTAACAGTTAATCCAAAAATGCCATTTTCACCTCCCTGTTGTTTAGAAGAGAACGAAGCTCCCACAGAAGGGAGCACAGAGAGGAATTTTTTCGTCTAAAACGAGTTTTTGTGCTCAACACCACATGTGGGATTAATTATTTAGCACAGCTGTTGGAGTTTCCCATCAGATTTATGCAGCTCTGAGCTATATACTATAGCACAGTTTTGATCTTAGACACTGTTTTTTGTCTCCTTAAACTGGAGGCTTTCCATTTGTACTCTCCGTCCAAGTCACCATCAGATCCATCCTTACTTGGCAAGCAAACCTTTCAGCTTTTTTATTGATCTTGTGTCGAAGTTTGGCTCCGTGTTTGGTCATTGGAGACAATCTCAAATATACTATCAGCCACTGAGGCAGTTCAGGAAGCACCAAAAAGACTTTCTGTATTTTTTGTTTTGTTTTGGGTTTTTTTTACAAACTGTTAGTCATTCTGTAGAGGGAGGCTTGGTAGTGTCAGCTATGTTATTTGTAGGTAATACGTAGAACTATGAAACATCAAAACATCCCAGACAGCCTGCACACCTGTGATTTCAGTTTGGATTTCACACATTTTCAAACTGCCGTGTGGAGTTTTTCCTTGAGCTGTAAAAGCTCTTAAAAGGATAATTTGAAGAGGAGGTCATGATGAATCTACACAACTGGAGATTACTCCAGGAAGTGGTTGACACATATTCAGATGTTTCAGATGAGACTCAAGTCATTTTTTTTTTACTTCCCTCAGTGTTTGAATTCAGCTCTCCAAAGCAAAGACATCTCCCTCTAAGATTCACTTGATGGTGATACAGCATAGGAAATGTTAACATTGTAGCTGTAACAGTTGCAGTGAATATCTCGCATTCGCTGGTATTGTTTCATTCATTTGGCCTCTAATCTCCTAACTTAGCAGGCTGTCTGACTTGTCAGTCCTGTCCGCAGGTTGACTACCGTGTCAGACACTTTAAAAACGCATGTCGACGAAAAAATAATTGGTCCAAGTTTTCAAACATCCAGCCCTCATTAGGTTGAACTTGAGCTGTGGCGCTTTGTTTTATCTGACTCCTTTTTACTTTTATTTAAATCAGTGATATAATGAGAGAGGCCAGAAAAGCAGGAGTCATTTTAAGATGCCTGCTCTAACTTTGGTGGTGATCTGTTTTTTTTGTGGCATTGCGCCACGACAAGTCTTTTACTCAATCCCGAACACGAGAGAGAAACTCATTAACTGGTCCACTCTCCTTTAGTCTGTCTGTGAACCACCGAAAATATCTCAGGAACAGTGCGATTCTGTACAGTTGCTTGTTTGCTCAATTGTATAAATTAAGTCTCTCTTGGCTTTCTTTTTCCCCCCTGTTCTTTTTCAAACTGGAAGTATCAGTGCAACTTTTTCGAACTTTACTTTGAGATGTGGCCCGCCTTGTTTCATCTCGTGTTTGTTTTGCTCCCCCTGAGATCGGTTTGGGTTTTTTTTTTTGTAGAACAGCCGAGCTCTGCAGGAGAGCTGGAAGTTATGCAAATCACTCGGCGTATAGGTCTCGTTCAGGCATAATACATACTGATGAGGGAGAGTTAAATTAATATAGCATGTACATGAACCCTGATGTCTTATTACATTACCGTCCAGGCTTGAATAAAATAACCCCATGACGCTGCTGGTTCGAGCACCGACGTTTGAAGTCTCAATAGATTCCTTCATGGGAAAGTTTCGCAATTTATCCTCTTTATTAGAACATAAGTTTTATTCTTTGCTGCAGCAAGGATGTGGAATTATTCACTTTGAGGGACCGCTGCAGGATTTCTTTTTTTTCCTCCCAAATTACTCCCCACGAAGGGTTCAATTTTATTCCCATTTCAATCAGACACGCTAAGAGTTGTAATATCTTTGAATGGTTACATCAAAGCAGACTTTGTCTTCAGCGAATACGTTTAATATGGTTCTATGGCCGAATGTGTTGATGAACTATGGAATCAAATCAGGCTTTCCCTGTTACCAGAGTGTAAAATTTAAATGTAATCTGTTCTCTATGGGTCTTTAGAGAAATCCATGGGAGTGGAACAGCAGTCAAGAAACAGGAAAAGGAAAGAAACGGCTGTGCAGTTGACGTCTATCATCTGTGCTCGGACAAGGAGCAGCATTTAGGAGTAGGTGATGTGTGACTGCTCTCATTGGTACGTGTCGCGCTGATTCCTGTCAACCCTGATCATTTTCGCCGAAACTGTTTAGCTTTAAAGCCACTGGCCCCCCCGAACACAGACGCCCACACAGAAGCAAGCACTCAGCTCAGGCCACGGTGGCACGGGGCCCGGTCAACAGGAACAGCATCGTGTTTCTCTGCTGTTCCAAGGACTGTACATGTCTCAAGCTTTTTGGTCCCTTTTTTTTTTTTCTCCTCCTCAAGTTCAGGGTGTGAACGGAGTCGTGTCGGCATGTGAAACATGGCAGGAGGAAAGTGGAGCAGGACAAACAGTGACATTCACAGAATGATCTGTAAACAGAAAAGGGCTAAATGAAATGCAAACTTTCCCCTGGGAAGTCCGGAAAGCAGAGCGAGTAAAGCTGACTGAGAGACCATATACATATTTTAAAATATATGAATTCACCATCAAAGTTTTATGAACGTATGTTCACTTGCATGAGGCACACAAACATTTTAAAAGCCTTAGAAAAAAAAAGGAAATGTAACAAGCGCTCTGTTATTTATCTTTTAATCTTCCTGCACTTGAACCACAAATATAATATGTATACTTTCGTTTTGGTATTTTGGTTTAAAAATGGAAAAGAATTTCAGAAAAAGTTCATAAAATACCACTGGGTGTTTTCTTGGGTTGATGATCTTTCACAAGGCGAAAGAAAACAACCCAAAAAAACCCTTGAGAAAAGAATTTTGAATGAATACTAAAAATAAAGCTTCAGCAGTAACACTGTAACCCAAACACACGTGCTGCACTGGAGGTGTCCCTGCCGCTGTCGGTCCTGTACTTATGTCTGTATGAATGCTGAGGAGGTTCACTGTGCTGGAAGTCAATTTCAAGCGGGCCGGCGCTTGCTATCCAATAAAGGTAATAGGATCCTCGTATTGACCTCCGGTGGCGTGTACAGTAAATGTATGCAGGAATAAACATAGTTCACGCGGATGGAGCAGTTTGTTTTTAAGCACTTAAGCATGAGTATCGCGTGAATCGGCGGCTCAGGTCCTGCACGCTTCGACGGCAGTTTGGTCGAAATGATCAAATTTCCTATTACGCAGCTCCTCTTTAGATTGATGTTCTGGTAATAGGCTGTTTCTTTACATCTGTGCCATTAGATTTCCCGCCCACAAATCACTATTTAATTATGTGACAGCCCGGCCAGTTTAGAAATATTTCAGCTCACCGTCTCTGGTGCTGACGCTCAGCCACCCCCTCCAGGACAGTGGAATGGGTGCTGTACATCATTTGCACATTAAAATGAGAAGCAATTTCTTGGGCTGGGTAATGAAATCTGTTGGACTTGGTGTTTCCAACAGGCGCGGCGTTGAATGTAAGGCAGACGTTTGGGGTGCACGTCGCAAGCATTGCTCACGCCAGCACAAGGATATTTTGCATCAAGCTTCACACAGTTTGATGTAGTGCTTGACTGGTTCATTGTGCATGTTTAAATTAATAAGCCTGCAAACGACAATAGACTTTTATATTATGTAATGCTTCAGTGATTCATTCTTCATGTTCTGATTAATAAGCCAACAAATGAGAAAAGAGACACATCGCTCCACTCCCACCCTCGCTGTTTGTCTCCTAGATTTCCCAGCTGCAGAGCATTTTTTCCTCCCCAGGTGTGAGGGAGAAATAGGGGACAATAATCTGCTTCTGTGTAATTGGGCAAATCCTGGCTGCTGTCAAAGAGGACAGAAGGATGTCAAGCTGCCCCCCCCCCCCCAACTCCTGTGTTCATTAGGATACTTCCTGTCTGGGAAGTCATCTTTCCCACAGATTAGCAGCAGCTGTTTCCTTACATCATTAGGATCAATGTTAGGATCCGCTCTCTCTCGCAACCCTGTCAGTCAGTCAGTGATTCCTGCGCTCGCGGCTGTGCGGTTTTTTAGGGCTGGTTTGAGTTTTAATGAGAGATTGCATTTAATTTGTTGTGTGTCAACCCTGGGAGTAAGAACGCGCTGGCTTGTAACGAACCGCTAAACTTCGACCACAGGAAAAACAAGAGCCCTTATTGCAGTTTTAGTGGATTAGTATTTTCATAACAACAGTTAAAATATGTGATTTGTGCAGTGGTGCTCAGAGCCGCTCAAGATGAAATTTCCATCCACAATCACCTTTCATTAAATCTCTTCAATTTCCTTTGGCTTTCTTATCTCCTCTTACGAGCTATCGTTGAAGGCAGAGAGCTCGGGCCGTCTTTTACAATTTAAAAGTGGGGATCTCATGACACAACTGGTTCCAGTGTTTCCACCTTTATGAGTACAGTGCAAGGTTAAAACAGTAAGTCCTTAATCTTTTAAACCAACGGACTGCTCACGATGGCTTTAATATCTGTCCAGCCAATCACAGTGCCATCCTTAAGACCCCACTATGCTGGTTTTACTCCAATTCACCATTATTACAGCTGGTTTGCAGATCACTGGGGGAGGGTAGTGCTTATATCAGTTTTATGGATGAACTATATGAACCAGGACTCAGTCTGCAGTTGAAATGTCAAAAAAAAAAACAATTTTTTTTAAAGATTTGGATTCTCTTGGTTTCAAATTATTTCTGTTGAGTCAAAAAAAAAGTGCCATTCAAAGACCTGAATGAATACAAATGAATCGCTTAGAGTTCTGCATTCCAGCAAAGTGTGTGACAGTAAATTGTTTTTTTGGAGCACAGAAATCTTGTTTTTTTAAGTCGCTTTGCGGGTGAGGGCCTCGACACCTGCGCTCAGAGGAAAAAAAAGTGTCATCATTGCTTTTCCTAATTTACAAGGAGGAACTGACAGGTCTGATAGATTCAACACAGAGATTGCTTTGTATCACTGTAATTACGATCCTCTCAGGGCAGAATGGAGCAGCAGACGAGGACTCATGTTGTTTACATGGTGGCAATCACATTGGCAATTAGCGTAGTAAACAGCAACTAAGTATTTCCATCGCTCGCTGCTCCTCAGAAGCAGCTCAGGCTCTTCATGTTCCGATTGTGGCGAAGTTTCTTGCAAAAAGTGACATCTTGCGTCCTTAGTGGTGCTTCATCACGAGGCCTCTGTTGTTTTCACAATCATAACAATAGTGAAGTCGACCACAGGTTGATCTTTTTTTTACTGACTTAGCTTCCCATGTTTCCTTTTACTTCTTTTGGCACCATTGCGACCAAGTATCTCAGTGTTACAACAAATACACCAGTGTGAATCCAGTTCAGCATGGACACCGTATAACACTTAATCGTGCAAACAAACATGGAATAAAAGTGGAGAGCCAAACGTGAGCGAGCATGGAAGAAACCTGCGGAGGAACTCAACTCTCTGAGGTGAAAATCAGCAGCTTGAAAAGAGCGAAAAAAGAACAGGCCTGAGAACAGGAGACAAGGAAATAGCCAGGTAGTTTCCCGCAGCTTCCTCTAAGCAGCAGTCCGTCAAACACGTGGCGCTTTCCAGACACGTATTATAGATTCCACTAACAACCGCCCATCACATCGTCGTTTTGATAGTATTGATGTGGAGAAGTTGCAGCTGTTTGTTATCTCTCCTCTTTCTCTCTCTTTGCATGCTTTTTATCTCCCATCCCTCCTCCCCCCCCAACCTCCAGATATCGGAGCAATCTGTTCTTGTCTGTCACCTCTCTGAGCCTGATAAGGAAGGGGGGAGCTGTGCTCCTGTCCACCAGCGGATGTTCCTCCTTGACAACACTGACACAAACACAAGGGGCCTCTGTTCCATTTGTATTAAAAATAGCTCCTGATAAAGCAATATAAAGTGAAGTTGTTTACTAAAAGCTATCTGCTTATCAGGGAGGTCTTCAGCCTGAGTGGAGGGGGAAAAAAAAGGAAAACATTGAGGTCCACTGTGCAACACAGCATCTTTCTCTCTCTCTCTCTCGTCATCTCAGCCCCCTTGATGTCACCCAGCACGGGCTACTTGCTTCTAAGCTCGGCATAATCACGCTTCTTTTTTTTTTCTAAAGACTCATTTGCAGCATCAAGCTGTTTCAAACCCAGTCATGAAGCTCATTGAGGGAATTGAAATTAGTAACACTTGCCTTACAAAGCTTGGTGGAGTCATGGCAAAGCAGCTGTAATTTGTTTGTTTTCCATGTCAGCACTGATATCCAGTTTCTCTCTGAGTGGGAGACTTCCTGGGATGAATAAATAAACGGGGCTTTTTTTGTCCGTTTTTTGCCCGTTATTTTGATTTTTATTACGGCAGCGGGAGCTGCTCTTTGCTGAACCAGGGGACTGCGGTGACGAGCGAGTGCCGTCACTGGATGTCGCACCGCTGTGTAAAAAGTCACGATCACGTCTTAATGGCGCTGCGTGGCTGGAATGAAAAGTAATAGACAAACACATGACCAACACTCGCGTCACTGCTGCAGCTCTAAAAATAACAGAAAATCAACTCATTCTCAAAAGACCTCGTGTGAGATCTTTAATTGATGTCAACTTCCTTGAGTTGAGGGCTCGTAAGAGGATGTAGGGCATCGAACGACCGGCCTGCCGTTATTCCTCGACCAAAAATGGACGTGTGGTCTTTAAATCTATATAATCTTATGCTAAACCTGCTCACATTGATTAAACAATCATGTGGCAGGGCTACAGGAATATAATTGATTACTTTTTGATGGGTACCTCTGAAGGGTAGACAAGGAACTAAATGAGTCATTTCTTTACCTCTGCAGAAAAAATGGGGGATTTAGTGGCCTTTGACTCATTTAGATTGAAAACCAGTTGAGTTTCTATAAGCATGAGCACATGATTGCGCCATAATGGTCGGTATGCATCAGTCATTAGATATGCATTGGTCTTTGGTTTTTGAGTTGAGACTTTCTCCTCTCTTGGGAATTGAGTTCAGGTTAGTTTCTCCGGTCCAATTTTAGAGCCGGTAATTTGATTTGACAACCTCGGCTGCACCGAGGCCACGGTCACCTGTTGGACACAAAGGCAACGCAAACCCGCTCACCACCACTCAGTCCCAGTGAGGGTTTTTTTTTTTGGGAGTTACGTAGGCTGTTTGCCTGTAATTCTTTTGTAACTCACATTTTTAAAGTGGGCCTGAGACACTCAGAGAGAGATGGTTTCATTTTAAAGAAAAAAAAACTATCTTGTTTGAATTTCCACTGCAAACTGCCTGAATTTGTCTTTCGGGTCTGTCAAGTAAGAAAATGATTTTTTTCCCCGTCGGAGCGTAAAGCTGTTGTTTCTAAAGTGATGACGAGCAATGAGCTCCTCAATCGCTTCTTATCACTTTGCTATTATTTGGCTTTTGTATATTCATTCTTGGTAAGACAAATATTGTCCTTATATCTTGTCTGCAGACTAAACAGAGACCCAGGAGAATCACACTTTGACCAGGAAAAAAAAAAAAAACCACTGCATGAACAAACCGGTGCAACACGGTCGCAAAGGAGTCATGAGCGAACGGTTTTGAGACGTTCATTCCGCCTCCACCGACGCTTGCTGCACACGGCTGCCCTACAAGTAAAGCTAATGTGTCCCAGGCGGCAGTGCTGCTCGTACGCTGCTGACGTAATCTGCAACCAGATTCTGTAGTAGTGACCGTGGCCCCAAGGCCCCGCGAATACACCTGCCCGGCTCAATCATGGGGGCTGCTTCCATCAGAGCAGCTCTAATGTTACACCCTGGCTTTATTGCTCAAGAATTGACATCGAAGAAGTATCTGTTCATCTTGGAGATTGATGGAAACCGAGTTTAAAAAAGGTTTGCCACAGATCTGAAGCTTTGTTTAACTGAGTTGTTTATGTTTTTGTTTTGGCTTTTTTTTATGGCCAAGGTGAATTCTTCTCTCAATAGAAAAGCATTCAGATGTAAAAGGCTCCAAACTGCACTCAGGTTTCAGGCGTGTCGGATGTTTTGTGCGACTGGCTGGTGACCAACCTGGGGCTAATAGACATGCATCTATTTGATGTTGTCAGGTTATTTCTTTCTCTTTTTGTTTACTATGTCATTTAAAACTACATACATTTCCGTCTCGTTTCTCAATTTTCCTCAAGTATTTGTCTTCTTCTCTTAATATTTCATCATATCGGAACATTTTGATGTCTGTAAACTTATATCTATCTGTATTGATTGACAGAAAGATCTAGACATTTTTTATACTACTAATTTGCAATGATGCCACTTTCAGAACAGGAGACTTCTGATGTCTTCCAACAGAATTCACAAAATTTAATATCAAATTTTATTTCTTCATTAGCAGTTTTTACACAGTTACAGCAGACTCAGTCATGCTGCCAATTCATAACAAGGTTTGAAATGTCACGAGGAAGTTGAGAATTAAAACCACAGGCTGGGCTTGCTCTGCCTCTTAATCAGAGAACCAAGATCTAAAAAAAAAAAGACAGCTGTTAGAGGATTTATTTTCCAATCTCTCCCACAACCACAGTCCTATTAATGGCTTTATTTATCAGAATACTTTATATCAGGGTGATTGAAGGAGAAATGCCAGAGGGGGGAGGGTTTTTTTTCCTTTTTCCCATGAGGCTGGACGATCCTCAGGCCTCTTCTGTCATCTTTACATCTTCACTTTGTTGTGTCTTCTTCTGGTCCAGAGTGAGACGTGGTGTAGCATAACACTCAGGGCACTCCTGACTGTGCCACCACTAATCACCAGACCCCCACCAGTTTTATCATAATTAACAGATCAAAGAAGCAGAGAGAAGGGCAGTCATACATTATTAAACAGACGCAGTGTGTGTGCGTGTATGTTCGGCACGTAAGTAATGGAAAAAAATAGAGTGAGCTTTATGAGTGCATTCATCTATTTTGAGAAGGCTTTCATAATTCATTAGAGATAAAGTTATACAAATTGTCCTCCAAACAAGGTTTTTCCGAGCGCTCCATGCATCTCGGCGTGCGTTCGTGTTTTCCGATTGCATGTGAGGTGCTCTTTGGACCTGCCTACCTTTCTCTCTCTCACACACACATGTGGCTAAACATAAACACAGACCTGCATGCAGGGAAAGTTAAGGGTCAAAGAAACATGCACAGAGTTGTTTGGCCACTCAAGGTGTTTTTTTTCTGTTTCCTCGACACGAACGAGCCTAAACACGAACGCTTCACACATCTCTCCAAATGGAACAATGCCCAACTTTTGTCCGATAAAGGGTTGAAGCATAGTCAACGGCAAAATTGTGTCGAGTTTTTTCAACAACAACCCAATAAAAAAAACCTCCTATTGAAGTTTAATTCTGCCCATCTGCCTGCTCGACCACTTGTTCTCAGCGGTGGTATTATATGATGTATAATTGTAGGTTTTTGCAGTTTCTACTCTGCGGTAATGACTATCATCAGCACCCCTTTATTCAGCACGACAATGTTGGAAGTTTAATTCGAGGTGTCTTCCATTTTCGCTCTTTATTAGTCATTTTGTCCTGTCCGTATCCCACCCGTCTATTAAGGCCCGTCTATCTGTCCCTCATCTTTGCAGCTCCCTCTTGAATTTGCTCTCTCGGGGCTGTAATGAACCTGTAGTTAGCCGTTTAAACCATGTGCATTTTAAACTAAATTGCCCCCAGCGTCTCTCTGCCTGCTGTTGGGGCTTACGGCCAATGGGCCTTTAAATAACTTAATTTCCTATCTGCCTCCTGGGGGAGCTTTTAGGGGAGCTAAAAGCTGGTCACAGCCCGCGGAGAGTAAGTATCGGGAAAGCCTTGGGCTGGGTGGACCCCAACTAAATCAAGTTCGCTGTTTCTTTATTGCCACGGGCCATATCCAGATTACAGAAATGTGTCATGATAATGCTGGTGTCGAGTTGCACTCTGCGTGCTCCCCTAATAGCTTGTTCCCCGAGTATTTGTTACTTTCTGGCACAAGTCTGTGAGACACCGACATTTATTTCTGTTGATCACTTTCTTGATAAATGTTTTGTCTCTAAGTTCTGAGTGATCAAAATTAAAATGTATTCAGTGTCATAGATAATGTTGAAGGGTTAAATTACCTTATTTCTAAACAGATTTTTGCTTAGAATTACACTCTGACTTCACGGCAACACACCTCGACTTCTTGAATATTTTATAGTTTGTACCTGATTTGTTTCTTTTTCCCTTGTGTTTTTCTCATGCTTTCAATTATCAATATTTCTATTGCCATTACTATAAGTCCTGCTCTCTGACACATCTGCAGGCAGTGATGGGATTATCCCTTGAAAAGAGATAACCCCCCCCCCACACACACACACACACACACACACACACACACACACACACTCCAGCTCTATTTAAAGCTAGCCAAGCTTAACCGGACTTACTTCTTGAAAGCCCAGTCTGGAGAGGTCTGCCTTTGGATTTCTGTGTTGTGATTATATAGTCCAGCTTATATAATTAGGTGCGGCATTTCCATGAGTTCAAGGTAACTTGAGCCAACAGCTGCGTATAATTTGTCAACTTCTTCATCTTTTTTATTTCTTTTTCTTCCTCCTCCTTCCTTCTTCTCCTCTCCTTCAATCGCTATTGATTTCCACTGTCCCTGATCATTTAACCTTGGACTTTATTTCTGGGATTCAGCCCCCTTTTTTATTCCATGCTGACGATTAGCTTCAAAGCAGCAGCGCAAAGTGCTCTAATCCACGTTTTCTGTGAAAAATATTTACTCACATTGATTCTCATATTGGCAGTATTGTCTCTGGCTCTCATTCCTCCTCTCTGGCAGTGAGGAGTTCAGTGCCGTGTGTGTGTGCATGTGTGTGCGTGTGTGTTGTCGTGTTGATATATGTAGTGGCAGCTGTTTGCTATTCCTCTCCCAGCTCAACATATCGATGGGGTTCCTTTCAGGGCAGCCAAGGCCGACTTTTGCCCTCAAGGTCACGATGTCGTACCGAAATCAAAAGCCCTCTTTGACTGAGGTACTTGAGGTGCAGATTTGAAAAGTGCAATTGATTGATGGAGGAATGAGAGAGAGAGTGTGTGTGTGTGTGCATTGGGAAGGCATGAAACAATGGATGGTGGGGTGAGCGGGATGGGTCGATGCTGCACAGGCAACAGACCAAGGGGAACAGAGTTCTGAATGATGAATAGAAAAAGGGCGACACACAGATTGGATGCGCTGAATGAATGGGTCCAGTGACACAGACAGATAAACTGTAGGGTTTGTGACTCAAATGCAGACGATTTGTCAGCAGGGCCAGGAGGCCACTGCGGAGGAGTTAACTTGACATGCTCCCAGTGTGCACTTCTAACACCGGCGACCCGGCCGGTCAAACGTGTGAGGCTTGAATGAATGTGAGACGCGCAATCAATACGTTTTCTGTCTTGGAGTGAGGAACAGAGATGAATCCTGCTTAAAAGTCTGACCTTTGCAGTGATTCCCCTCAGAGGCAGCACTTGTTTTGTTTTCCATTTATATTCGTGCATTAGACTGAAGGACAAGTGGTCTTACACGTTTCCCCACTTTCATTTATCAAACATAAGAATGTCCTCCTCCAGCAGCGTGATATCTCACGTCTAATACCTCTGTCTGGCAATGTGCGTCCCATCCTCGGTGATTGGATTCCTCCTGAATACCTCGCTGGCATTTCTCAGCTCCTACTTTCAACAAACCTGATCATTTCTCTATTGTTCGGGGTAAAAGGTCCAAAGTTCATTGTGACCCTTCATATACCCTGAACTGCAAAGTCACTGGAACATTCGGACTATCTTTTATTTGATGATGTAAGTGCATTTTAACTAAAGGGTCTCTCATTTGGTCCTTAATGGGTTTGCACCAGGGTCAGTTTCTTCTTTGCAGTTTGCATACTCTGGCTGTGTGAGTGTGTGGCTCCTCCAGGTGCTCTGGTTTTTATCCCACAGTGCATAAAACAATAGAGGTCAGTGACTGTAAATGGTCCATAGGTGTCGATGTGTGCTCATGTTATCATCTGTGTGTCTCTGCTTGACCTCTGATAGACTGGTGAGCGTTCTGCTGTCCCCTGCCTTCACCCAGTGCCAGCTGTTCTGGCTTCAGCACTCCAGAAGACAAAATTTGCACTTAACTAGAGATCAAGCCGACTACATTGTCGTGCCATGTGGTCAGCATCACCAGAAGTCCCCTAAAACTTTTGCGAATGTAATATGTCCACATTTTGCCGGGATCTCTTCAAACTTGTCCCTGATTCAAGTATTTGTTTTCAGTGGACAGAGATCAATGACTTCATGTTTGACCCATGCTTGGATCTGAATCAGACAATAACATTGATTACAGTGTTGCAGGATACAACTGTACAATTATTTTTCTGTTTTTGTATTGTTGGAAATTGGCTTTAGTTTAAAAACATGACAACATTGACTCACCGCATTATCGTTTGTTCGGATATTTGCACATTACACTGATTATATTGTTGATTTTAACGCAACGTTTTTTCCCTCATTCAACTTGAGAGACCCATAATCTCAGAAAAATGAACCACTGACTATAAAAGCCCTCCAGTCTTCGTACACGTATTTATCTATATGTTACTTATCCCAATTTCCAGACGACATTAAGTGCTTTTTTTATAGCATTAGCAGCACTTCAGTGTTGTTCCAAGCTCGTGTTCTCATTATTTTTATTATCCAAGTATGAGGACTTGGTTAAGCTGAGGGCAATACCTGTCAACCCTGAGTGCAACGTGTGGCTGCACCAGTCATCAGTACTGCAGTAACACTGGTTAATGTACTGTACACTGTAATAAAACCACTGTGGAGAAAAGAGAAAAAAAAGACGAGCTGGCCACCACTCGTCTCTGCCTTCCATTTTAACTCCTCGTAAGTGTCCACAGCTAATAGGGTTGTGTTAGTTAACAAGCCTGTGAAGTCGGCGTCAGCCGCATTATCACAGCCACTCACGGGCACACTGGGTTTCATCAAGCCTCTCTATGGCAGCGGCAGCAGACAGCTCTGAAATTAGTCGCTCAGAGAGGGAGGCAAAGAGGCAAACAGCATTATTACACATTGCCAGCTGTGTCTGTACACCAGGAATACCAATAGAGTGGTTGTTGTGCACACGGACGCACACATTTCTACACACGGCGCACCACAGTGGGCTCTGCCACAGACCCTCTGAGGTGTGAAGTGTGTGCAAGGTGCTGCACTTCTCATTATGAGCAGTGGTGTTGGCTTTGGCATCGGGAGAGAAGAGGGCAGCTTGGCTCAGCCAGCAGTCACAGCAATTTACAGGTCTGTCAGAGAGAAAGAGGTCGACCAGAGGAGAGAATTAAAAAGCATTTAGAGCTGTGAAATAGACTGCAGACGGGCAGAATGAGCCGCCGGTTGATTTACGACGTGCTCGTGTTAACTTTACTGCAGGGGTTTTGTTATAGGGACCTAAATATGTTTGCTTTATTATGCAACACTTGGCGCCAACTCCCAGTTCTGAGGTAGTCGGTCTGGGATGATGATGTTTGCACATTTGTTGTGCAAAGTTGGACATTTTTCAAGTTTTTTTTTTTCCCCCAACGTTTAGTAGCAGGCTGCCTGACAAATGCCTGATAGCATCAGGATTTGTGCTTAGTGCCATGCTAATCTTGTTTCATGCCTTATTATTTTCTTCAGTTTTAGATGAAAGCTCTGATCTTTCTCTGAAGTGCTCATTGGTCTACATTTTACGTAGGTTTCTGTGTATGTCTTCCTTTTTTCCAAACTGTTTTTATGGTCCCAAACAGTCTTCCTCATCCTGTTCTTCCACACAGTCTCTCCAAGCACAGGTCAGTCACACAGGAGGTGCCGAAAGGCCATGATGTTGAACCTCAGTGTAGCGAGCTGAAAAACGGCCGCCAGGAAGAATATATTGCCAGTGACAATGCTGCTGAAGTCAGTGTGGTGGGAGAGTGACTGCAGGGTCATGGTGGCCTCCCCTCTCCTCTCCCCTCTCCTCTCCCCTCGGACGGATCACACACCCCCAAGGGAACAATTTGTAGAAAGAAGACAACCGGAGACAACAGCAGACTGTTCAAACAATCTCATTCCTCGATCTTTGCCACGACGCCAGGCCTCCTCTGGCGAGACCTCTTTGTTATGGTGATTTCCAAAGTGGCTGTGGGTTTTTTTTTTCTCACTCTCCTCTTCTTTTTTCTGTTTTCAGAGGGTATATGTAACATGACGATGGACTCCAACTCGCTCACGATGCCCATGTCAGATCCCAACGCCTGGGCAGCAGCCATGAACAACCTGGGAATGCCCCCGATTGGAATGACCGGACAGCCACTCATGCCAGGTACAGAAACGCCACCTTCTCACACTGAAACTCAGACCTGTCTCAGACGTCCACACCAGGATTTCCTCAAGTAACATGTGATGGAAAGTTTTTTGCTTATTCTCTGCACCAAATCTCAGGCAGTGCTTCGGGGCGATCCAATTCGCTTCAGTCTGAGTTTCTACAGTCTGACTGCCGAGACTGTAAATGTCAAAACTAATTTCGGTCTTCGTCTAATATGTCCCATCCCAATATTAGTCTTTCTCGGTTCCTTTCATCGCTCGTTACCCGAATACACACTCCAGTGGGACCTTTTTTAGGTGCGGAGCCAACAAACGAGGTGAGAGTTTGGAGGATCAGTCGGAGTGTCAGATGTGCCCCTCCCTTCACAGGTGTTAAGCCGACAGCACTGTGGGAATGCTCAGCCTGCCGTTCCCGCAGTTGAGTCATGCAGATGATTTCTGTTCATTTGTTAATTTATCCGAAATATACATTGTTTCCACGAGTTGTAATCATTTAGCTGCAAGACATTTTTCATCCAGTTTTTCTGTTCATCTTCTGTACTTGCTTTAACAATGTTCGCGCGCACACACACACGCACACACACACAGAATACAATATACATGATGAGCACGGATTGACTTCTGCTCCAGCAAACTCTTGAGATTATATGAAAATAAAACACATCAAGTGGAAAATATAGAGAATATTTAGAGAATAGTTTTTGGAGGTAAAATGGTTCGTTTGATTTGGCCACTTTGGGTGTGACAGCATTTCAAAATTTGATGTGTGGAGAGAATAATAAGCTGGTTTCCTGGCTGCATTGTGATGTTGAGATGTTCTGTTTCCTCGGCCTTGAGCGATGAGAAAGCAGATTGCAGCGTGTGGCTGCACCAGTCATTTAAAGCAAGTATGCTGAAATAAACAGGATGAGCTGAGTCACTAGGAGCTGGGATTGCAGGCTGATAATCAGTCTTAGGATGGCACACTCAGACAAGCCGGCTCTAACGGGCTGATGTGAGTCAGTCCAGCTGGGATCAGTAAAAAAAATAGCAGCAGGCTTTTGTTTGCGACCTCTCAGGGCTGTTTAAAAAAACCACCACACGTCTTTTTGTGGTTAGTTATATGCATGATCTGTCTTTTGTTTTCCACCTTTTGTAACTTTTCACTTCCTTCAGCTCGTTCTGGTGGCTGAAATGCATTAATAAAATGCAGACTCACTTCCTCCTGTGAGCCATCGGCCCCAAACGGTAAACTCGGCGTTGTCAGGCTGCAATAAAAGCTGACTGTAAAAACCACAAAGGCCAGTGGGAACGTTTGGGAACGTTTGAGTTTTTCACCCAAACCAATAACAATTTCTAATACACACCCTACCAGCTTTTCCAAAAACATTTTTTTTTCCCAATTCTTGGTTTGTTTTCATGAAGCAGACGCATGTTGTTTCCACACGGGGCATGTGAGGGTTAGTCTCTTATTCTCTCTCATCACCACCCTGCAGCTTATTTGTAGTTTACTTGCATTGAGTTTCTGAGATCAAAGAAGCAGATTTGATTCATTTCTATATTTGTCACAAATCATTGGATTCCTCCAGAATTATTCAATGAAGGAGGCTGAGCCTTCGCACTCTGATCGGCCCCTCAAATATCCAGCCTTAGTGATCCCACCCGCTATCTATAACATTGGGTTCAGCTTCACCCTCCCACTCTCCATCTCTGAAGAGTTACTCTGCCATGTCTTTTCTCTCTCCTCAGTAGAAAGCCTTTCCCTAAAGCCTTTTATAAATCACTTCCCACTTCTTAGCTGAAATGCACTTTCATATTTGAAATATGCCAGCTGTGTGTGTGTATGTGTGCGTGCGTGCGTGCGTGCGTGCCCGCCTGTGTGTGTGTGTGTGTGTGTGTGTGTGTGTGTGTGTGTGTGTGTGTGTGTGTGTGTGTGTGTGTGTGT
>JAUESE010000056.1:12225362-12244375 GCA_032274725.1 Malacoctenus triangulatus | reverse complement strand
TCCTTCCTGTATTGCTACTGTTGCACAGTAATTTCCTTCGGGATAAATAAAGCTTTTTGAATCTTGAATCTTGAAAAGAAACATGATGTTTTGACGCTCTGTACGTCTAACTTGAAGGTAAAGTTTAAGCTTTATTTCTTACATGTAAGATTGTGAACTGTGTGTCTGACTTAAGAGCCGAGTTGTTCAACCAGCACATTTAAAAGCGACGTGTTGTCACCGTGTCAGCGCGGCAGGAAACTCTTTGTTTCCACCGACATGCAGGAACATTGCCTGGAAATGGCAGCTGCCCACAGGCTGCTCGTATCCGTCCACGCCGTCCCCCCTCCCCACCTAACCCCCCCCCACTCCTAATGCTCTCTCTAACCTGCGCCCAGGGATGCTCGTAGCCGGCGATGGACGACTCAGCTCGCCAGCTGCTGCCTTGAAAGCCCCTCGGGACGGAGGGGGGGGGGGACCCGGGGTCAGTCCCGCGCCGACATCCAGAACAGCACCTTACATAATGGTCCCATTATGATACATAGTGTACTGCACTCCACGCCGCCGCCGCCGCCGCCGCCGCCGCCGCCGCCGCTCTGCCTGCTATTTATAGCACAGAGGGCCAGAAGTAGGCTAGGATTGATATATGCGCTGTGTGCGACCGGTGGAGGGGGGGTGTGTGGGAGTGTAGGGGGGGTCCGGGGTGAGGCGGGGTAGTTGCCGCGTCCGTTTGATGAATGGGTGATTCGACAGAATCCATAAGAGTTGTAAAGTGGATTTGTATGATGCATGCTAACGCCGCAGCCTGCCGGGAGGCTCCAACTGCACACTGTGCTGGGTGGGGAAACGCTGTGCATCAGCATTAGCAGCCAATCACTGGAGAACGTGCAGAAAGCTGCAGGAGTAAAAGTGTCACGGCGTCAATTTCTCATATTTACAGAAAAAAAAGAGATTTTCTTGCTCGTTTTGAGTTTATTTGTCATATTTCCAAAAGAAAATTTCATTGTTTTCATTTGAAAATTTCACTGAGTGTTTGTACTTATTTGAACATTCCAGCTGCTGAATCAGGTGACACAGTTTCAGCGTGTTTACATCACTATAGTCAGTGTAAATGTCAGGTGGCCAAACGCTGCCTGCTGCCCCGTAGTGACCCGCCGGTGGTCACATGTGAGGGCCGTGTCGATACTTGTTGCCGGCGCGGCCCGGCTGACGCGGATGGCCCCGCCCCCTTGACCCACACAGACGGGGCCCGAGGCGGCGCTGAAAAACGCGGCGTTCATCGGGGGCGAAACCGGCCCAGCCACCGCGCCCGCCCCGCCCACCGCGCCCGCCTACATCTGGGTCACTGTTCGGGGGGGGGGGGAGGGGCTCGGTGGACACGTGTCCCAGAGGTTATCAGGTGATGAGGGACTCAGACGGGTTGATTCAAGTCTCCGTTTCAGACGGAGGCTGTGATGGAGCAACGTTTAAAGAGTCCATGTGTGGAAACCTGCAAAGACATGAAGCAACGAGAGCAGATAGTCGAACATGGATGAAGCCCCCGAACAATGACGCAACTCCAGCTGACACGACAGAACTCGTTAGTCTTTCCAACCGGCTACAAAAGGAGGAATCAGGAATTGCAGTTTGCACTCCGCTTCAGATATTTATGCAGAAAAGTACCTCAGAAGTTCATTATTACTAAAGCATTACAGTGAAGCCAAATGCTTTGGAAACACGCTCTCTCACCAATTCATAAGCAGAGGAGGCTTCAAAATAAGAGCGTGAGAGCCTTGAGGCATCACATTTATGACTTCAATCATGCAGTGATTCTTTATCAGGCTGTAAACACCAACAGTTGTTTACACTGAAATCTCAACAACAGATTGTTTCATCTTTCCTGAATGAAGCTAGGAGACGCATAAAGGAGTGAGTGACTCTTTGGTGGTTTGGTTTTGCAGGTGAAAATGTGATTTATCATCGTCATCAGAAGGCAGCGTGAAGTTATATACACGAATAGAAATGTAAACACAGCCAGGATGATCTAAAACAGTCGCCGTTATGCTCCTCTGTGGTTTCCGCCGCGTGCATATCGTCACGACATTATGCGTTGGGATTAAATGTGACCGGAGCGCCACGATAATGAGGCGAACGTAGTCACGAGCACACAGACGGACCCCAGGTGGTGCTCCAGCACCTGCCCCCATGTCCTCCTCTGGGTAAGTGCCCTTCCTGCGTGGCCTTTGTTCAGCTTTAAAGGTTGCTGTGAAGCCTGGCGGCTGCAGTCGGTTCCTGCCGCCGGGCACCAGCCGCGTCCACGGCCGAGCTGGCGAGCAGCATTTCATGTTTTAGAGTCAGAGTTGTGAATATAATTCAGAATACAGCCCTTTTTTCAGATCTGATCGTGGTTTTTGTTGATTTAACAACTGATCCTTTTAAAATTTCATGCTCACTCTGGTGCTGGTGTGGAGGAGGACGTTCTGGTGGAGCTATCGGTCACAAAAACATCTGTGATGGTCTTTCAGCGTGGACACTCACCACGCATCTCTCCTGATAAGAGCGAAGTACCTAAAATGTCAACAACTCCACTTGGAATATTGATGATAGATGAACACAAATGCCTCAAGCAAAAGTACACAAGTACTCAAATACATGAAGGTTATGAGGTTTCTCAACATATTTGAATACATATTTTTGAAATTTAATTTATTCTAGTTTTCTTTGTTTGCTTTTTAATTAGTTTTTTTACTGTTTTAGTTTTTTTTTTATCTAACTGCGAAACCTGATGAAAAAAATCCTCCAACAAGCTTAAAATGTTCATTATTTTGCTGCTATTTAGATGCAGTTAATTATTGAAACTGTGATTTCCAATTTTGTGGAATGCAACAGATGTCCGCGCGTGAGTTGCCAAAGACTGAGACGCTGTCAATCAAGCCGTTACCTTGGTGACAGGAGGAGATAGAAGAAAGCTGCCTCTGATTGGTTCAGAATAGCGAAGGCGGGTCTTTCGACGTTGCTAGCAGATTTGCGGCCCTCGGTAACCGCCGTTTGTCGACATTAGGCTTTTTCTGTATTTTTAGTGAGTTTAGGTTCGTTTTGTGGACACACAAATCAACTTCTGTAAGTGTTCGTTTCTTAGTAAACGTCATTTCAGTTAACAAAAATGCTTTTGCCATTTTCTTCGACAGTTAAAGGTGTGAACAGCAGATGAGATGAGGCAGGACCGATGTCTCCGCAGTCTTTATGTCTTCCACTGACACCGAGTCCAATTATTCCCGGAGCTTGTTTATGTTCCTCCGGGGACTCTCCGCCCGCCACACCGGGCCTGTGATTTACTGTGGTAACGTAGTGATGATGTTCCCTGTACAGCAGCGAGCTCCGACTTCCGCTGCACGTTTTTACGTCTTCCTGTTTCAGCTCGTCTGATCGGAGAGGCGTCTGGAGAGCTTCAAGAAGACACATCACCAGGAAATCTGTTAGAATAACAACGGAAACTTTACATTTAGTCTCATCTCAGCTTCAACCACTTGTAGTAATCTAATCAGTTGATATAAGGTTAAATTTATTGCCAAAACTTAAGTTTCGAGCGTTTTTTTCCATCTGTATTTATCAAAATAGTATTTATGGGACTGGTGGAGTGTGATGGAAACAGTACAGGAGGCTTTGTTGGTGCACTTGAGAGTTTGATTCACTCTGGTCAATATTTTCACAAGCTTTAAATGATGATGCTGAGACTCGTGCAGCGCGGTCACCAACCCTGAAAGGATCCTCCTGTTGAATCCAGAGCTGTGATCTAAAAATAGCGTCTTCCTTTTACTGTTTATTCCCTCTGTGAGCAGTGTGGAGGTGTGACAAAGGCAGACGCTGGATCAGTGGCACGCCGGCACACCTGGATCTCTCAGGGATGTGTAAAGAGGTGCCAGTGAAGGGTGAGACTCTCACTTCATTCATTAAACACACTTCTTTTATTCCAATATCACATTATCAACAGAGAAAAAATTAAAAGGAAGCATTATGGAAAGTCTAACAGGTGTTGGTGTTGCAGGCTGTGTATCAAGTGCTTCATAAGATGGGTTAAACACATCTGGAGAGGTTTTCTTGTGAACGCTCCACAGACTGCGGTCCTTTATGACGTCCTTCATAGTTCACATGAACACTGGTTCTGGTTAGAGTTGGCGGACTCGTCGTTTTGCGTCTTTTCACTTTTGTCCACAAGAAACCGGCGTTTTCAGTCAACCAAAAACGGCACTTCTTGAAACAAACTCGAAAAGAGTCCCGATAAAAACGTTGTTCTGTCCACGTTCAGTTGGAATGGAAGTGGAATTGTACTCTCGCCATATTTTGATTGTGCTACTTCATTTTACTACTTCTCTGTTTTCATTGGCTGAGTTCTGTGCGTGCGCGCCCCCTGCAGGCCTGGCGTGGATGCTGCGGCGTCTTCGTCACGCGTCGTCTTTGAGTCGACGTCAACTTTTGCCGATTCGGCTCCGGCTTCACGGGAAACCTTTCAGAATCACAGTGTGTTTTCATCTCTGTGTGGGCGGAGCTTCAGGCAGTCGTAGAATTGAGCTCGCAAATATGAAGTGCCGTGCTGATGCTGTGTAATACATCAGTGTGTCTCATTATTGCTGCTCTCTGTGTTGATTCTGGACACTCATGAGTCACCGGTTATTGTAAATTTGTCAGTTTGCATCTCTAAACTCGTGAATCTAGCCGCCATTTAATTTATAGTAAATAATTGAAACATTATACAAAAGAAAAGACATAAACATGTGAACCAGGAGTGATTTTGTTGTGAATATATTTAGTTTAGAGTTGTATGAATGCCTCCACGTCTGTTTTGAGTGAAAACAGAACAGAAAAAAATGGCTGCATTAAAGTGCACCGACCGCCTCCACCTTTAGCTTCTACGTATCATTTCTCTTCTTCTCTCTCTCCTTTATTTGTGTGAATTTCCCTCTGACTCCTCTGTGCCTCCGCCCTCCTCCCTCTCCACCCCCCCCCCCTCCTCCCCACGCCATCTCTTCAGTGTGGCTAACCTTACCATCAGTGCGCATTCTCATCAGGCTCTTTTCTCGCTCTGTCCTTCTCGCTCATCGTCAGTCAAACCATCCCCGGCCAGCCTTGACCACTCATTCACCTCCTCAGCTCCCACTTCTGCCTGACTCCTCTCACACTCATGTGGTTTTGCACCTTTTTTTTCTTCTGACCGTCTAAATGGGTTCTTAAAGACTATACACTCAGCATCGGGCCCGTGGACGTACTTTGATCGTCGAATAATACATCAACTCCCATAGTCGCTGCCTCTCCCAATTTATCAGTGGTCTGAAGGTTGTCTGAGAAAGAAACACGACGATATCGTTAGGAAAAGAAGCAGCTTGTTGGATGTTGAACATATGAGCAGCATCTCTCTGCGGCGCAATGACAAGTTTGGCTTTCAATTTGAGCACACATGTAAAATATTTTCAGTGACAGCGACAGCAGCAGGCCAGAGGCGCGATGTCTTTCTATTCTCCATCCCTCCATCTGCCCCGTTCTCAATATTTCAGGATGTCGAGAATATGTCAAAACACTCTCTCTCTCTCTCTCTCTCTCTCTCTCTCTCTCTCTCTCTCTCTCTCTCTCTCTCTCTCTCTCTCTCTCTCTCTCTATTACTACCCTATTTTCATTAGTTACTTTAGATAAGAGAAAAAAATAGTGTTTTTTTCTCCAACAGAATTTTTAGAAGGGAGAGTTAGTTATTCAAACCCTGTTGTGATGGCTGAGCTGCTTCTTTTGGTGTGTGAGCGCATGACTCATTCCCTTTTTTTTTCACAAGCAAAAGCACGAAAAAAATAGACTTTCCAAAGAGATTTGAAATTTGCAAAGCATCAATGTCCTACTGAAAAGGTAGACGGGAGGGACCAACAAAGTCTACCAGGTGAGTCCCAGTGGGTTTCATCATGCTGACCGCCGCTTGTCCACGTCGTAAATCTCCACGCACACAAGTTAAAATTGTTTGTTCATGGGCGAGAGGGAAGAACTCAACATGTTTAGCGGCACGTGTGGGGAACAGCAGTTCATCTTGTCAATGACGGCCATCTGAGGGTTGAAGCCCCCCCCACCCCGCCCTGCCCCGTGCCATCCATCCCAGGGGCATGAAAGGTGTTTAGCGAGTCATGGTGATTGATGGTGATGACCTGAAGCAGCGTCGCGGGCCACGGCGCGGCCAAGAAGACAGCTGGCCTGGAGGACGCGGCTGGACTCCGAGTCAGACCACGTTGTTTGCCTCAAAACGGCTCTCATGTTTCAAAATAAAAGCTCCATAAACCATTTGATTAGACCCACTGCAGATGAGTGTTAATCGACAATAGAGTCAGGTAATTGCTACATACCATCATGAAAGTCACTGCGTGTCCTTTGCTGTTTGGCACAATGGAGCAGATTTACAATGACTGTGACATTGAATATTAACATTTTTCAATGTTAGAAATGTATTTTGTGTTTCAATATATGGTCATTATTTTTGGGGGGGTTATGACTTTTTGCATTTGCCTCCTTTCTTTACATGTATCCTTTCTCACTGATCTAAAACACTGATTTGGGGCAAAGCCTAAGTAGAGTGTGTGTAGTTGTGTTTTTCATTGTGGATGCTGTGAAGAAAAGGGCTCCTCTGTCCTCTACCTGCTTTACTTTTTTTGCCTCGGGTTCATCTGCTTATGTTTTCCACAGAAGAACAGTGGCTTGCTCCATTTACAAATGCGCTCATAGTTCATCTTCATTGCGGTTTGGGTCTTGTTTCCGGCACATTTGCATAAACTGTTCAATTACAGTAAACAGTGAGATTCAGCAGCACAGCAGGTAGCCGTGAGGGCAGCTGAAGGATCCCACTCCAGTTTTAAACACAGCCATTAAATTAGCACACTTTAGGCAAAATAAGCAAAGAACGTCCTTTGCGAAAGCAGGTAAAATGTAGGTTGTAGCGTGGCGCTTTGGGTTATTGCTGCAATGCACCTGCTCTCCTCCCTCCACTCTCACTGCTCTATCAGCCTCCCGTAGACCGAAAAGGTCAGTTAATTTGGAGCTCTTTGTTGCATCTGCCAACAAAGCTTTTTCTTGCTATCGCCAGCTCTTTCAGTGCCACCTTTTACTTTTTTTTTTTTGTCCATCTCGACTCAAAACTAGTTTAATCCACCAGCTGTGGAGGTCACAGAATGAAACTTCATTCAATCTTTTTGCTTTAACAGTCACATTTAAAGAAAAGTCGAGGCGGACGGAGGGATGGGCTGTGGTGCCGTTGGTGGGGGATAAGGAGAAAGTTAAAAGACAAGGACGGCGCCGGCTTGGACGCTGAAGAGTTGCTCGAAAAACTTCATGTCCCAGTCTTGTAAAGAGAGTACAGAGAGCTCCGCCTGCAGGGGATTAGGATCTGATGAAGGTTTTAAGCCGAAAATAAAGTCTTGCCTTTGGATTGTTTTTGTTTTCAGTGCTTAATTTCTATCCTTTGCTTTTTGTGGATTAATTTTTTACTCATGAATTTTGTAAATTAATCACGTTAACATTTATCATTTAGCAGAATCGGCACTTGAAATTTTTCCACAAATTTTTTTTGAAGCTGCCGTTTATTCTCCTTTGAAACTCTTCCTCTAATTCATCCGTTTGCGAACGCACCATGTGATGAAGAGCCCAAACAGTGTGGCTCGGCATCACCACCTCCCCACCCAGGTCCTCCCCACTTTGTTCTGCAGAATTAGATCATCCGCCCTGCTGAGAGCCTCCCCGGCTGTTTGTATCATCTTGCCGTTCCTACTCTGATTAACAGGCTTTGTGGAAGAGGGTTGGGACCGAGCTAAACGGTCTTAAAAGTTCATTTTGTGACAGTTGAATAAAAGAAACGCACCATCAAAGCGCATCAAACACAAAAAGGAACATTTGAAATTGTGGAATTCCACAAGTTGAAGTCATAGAAAGCAAGCAACGATATGTGTGCATTTTTACTGCTTTATCTGGTAAAGTCAGTTTTTCTGGATGATAAATGCTGTCAGAAAACCAACTTACAGCTCTGTTGTTCAGAACGGACTCTTTTTAAGTGTCAATGACTTTGCTGCACCGTTCGTTCGCCCGATTTTCTGTTGAACGGAGATAGCGGCGTGACTCAGAGACTGCCTATCTGCAGCGAGAGCACCTAACCAGTTCACAGCTTTAAAACCCTTTTGATCACACTTGAATAAAACCAAGAGATGTGCGGATCGACCTTGGCAACGCAACTCTCGATCCTAAACAAGTCCGACTCCGAGTTCTTTTCAGAGTATTGATATCCGCCAGCACGGGAGTCTCGCTGACAGTGTCTGCAAAGCTTCTTCTTTTTTTCCAGCAGAGAGCCGGTAATACAGCATCCTCAGCGTTCCACTGATTAGCCCGGTTCACTCCTCATAGACCCCGCTAATCACATTCATCATGGATGAGAAGCCTGATCTGTTGGAGATTAGATCAGTCAACACTCATCTGTGTTGAATAAGTGAATTTCTCCCTCTGTGCAGGGGACCTTCCACATGAGAGGCTGCGCACTCGCTTTGTGGCCGAAAGATTTCATTTTCATGCATGAAACAATTTGATATTACCATTTATCTAAGAAGAGACTGATCCCAGCATATTGCTCCAAGTTATCTTTATTCATGCACTGCGCTTCATCGTTTTTTTTTTGGTCACGAGTGCTATGTTTTAAATATGACAATTGAATTTTGCAGCATCAGCCTTCTGAATTTAAACTGCTTTAAAGAGTTTAATTTTGTTACATATAAAAACTTAAAACGTATTTTATTGACCCGGCCCTCGTTATTCTCGACCAGATGGTGACCTTGTTTTTTTTTGGGTTTTTTTCATGAACTTGTCCTTTTCTATACATTATTTATATTCATTGTTGTACTATTATGACAACAGTGGTTGCTTTCAGATGCATTGACTTCATTCTGGTTTAATGCATTTCTATCTGTAGCTGTGTGTCTTGTATTGCAGTTATTGGTTATTTCAGGCAGCCCGGCTTTCGTGCTGGGTGCTTTCTCTTTGGTGGCTCAGTGTGATTCTTGAGTGAAAATAAACTCCAGGAAATAAGACGGAGCTCTTTTCTCTGCTCAAATGTATAATGAAAGCATTTCACCAATGAGCATCTCGTTGTCAGCTTATCAAAGAGCATGCTATGTACCAAGTTTGGGGTTTTAGTGTTTTGGGATGGCTGAATAATTTCTCGACTCGTGTGTATTTGAGCTATGTGTTTTTTTTCCTCCACTTGAAGGCCACTCTGTTCCATTATTCATCCTATTTTTTTTTCCCTCAGCCTCGACGTATTTCAACCCACTGGGGGTTCATACATAACTGTATATGGTCTCCTTTGTTTCACCACCTTTAAACAGACCTCCCCCCTCCGGCCACGAGAGAACGGCCTCCCGGGTGCAAGACGGTGTTTGTCGGGGGCCTGCCGGAAAACGCCACCGAGCAACTCATCATGGAGGTCTTCGGGCAGTGCGGCGATATCACAGCAATACGCAAGAGCAAGAAAAATTTCTGCCACATCAGATTTGCCGAAGAGTTCACTGTGGACAAAGCTCTCTTCCTGTCGGGTAAGCTGTCATAACTCTTGACACCTTCCTCCGATCCATAAAGTGGTTATTGATATCATATTTCACTGCACTTCTGTCATTTTAAGCACCACTTAGTTGCAAAGCAAGCCGCTGGAAGTGAAGCTCTCATTCATATTCCCCCATATAATATTATGGAACGCACAGCAGGAGCTCTTCAAGGCGTGGACTGTCATGAAATCCCCCTAATTAACAAAAGAAGTGTGTCAAAACAAAAATCTGGGTCCTTGATTAAATCCCGGAGATAAAAGTTAGAGCAAATAATTAGTCACAGAACTTGTGAGTGAATCGTAAAGCTCGTGTTGCTTGGACTAAGCATCGGCATTTAAATTTCGCATGAACTCGGCATGATTTGTGTTCTGTTTTCGAAGTCACTCGAGGTCTGAAGTGTGCTTTTCTCTCTGTACTGATGAGTTTCATCATTGAGGCACTTTGACTTGCCAGAGTTGGCAAATATAACCCCAAATTCAAATAATTAGAACTGGTGGCCACAAAGATGGAACATGATTGAATAATCCAGCATGTTTCTGTGTTGAAGACATCAAACATCAATGGGATTCTAAATCTAAATGAGCATTTGCTTCTTTTTTTGTGTATTTAAATTGAAATATTGACAGTATTCGAAATTAAATATGAGCTAAGTCCTTCTCTAGACTCGCATGGGATGAAAAAAAGGACCGTCAGGTCCAGAAGAGCGTCTTCACAAATGGTTTGAGACAAGTTGATGGGTTTTTATCTAATCTGCACTCTCACAGAAGCCTGTGAACCGCACACATCCTAAATCTCAGGCTGCAAGCCGACGGTCAACCGTCCCCGTGCTTTTAGGAAGACGCCTCATCCAGCAGCCATTTCAGAAGCTTTCTCCACATGAATGTGTGTCCATACATGTCCAATAATCTCCATATGTGTGTGTGAAGGAATGGTTGTGAGGGAGCAGGAGACTCCTTGAATAGAACTGCCTTTCCTTTTATGGTGAGATGTGGGAGCTGAGGTCCATATATTAGAGCGATGCCAGCACTGAGTAGTTTCCCCATAAATAATACCCCACCCACACACAAACACACGCACGCTCACACAAACACACACACACATCCACGCACGCACACCATGTGCAAACAAACAGTGCCCAGAAATGACACGCACTCCAGCAGGCCCCGCACACCACGATCTCTTCATCTGAAATATTGAAGCAGCGGTAGATTGGGAGCCTGGAGCACAGCGAGCGGACGCCAGTGGAAATCCCTGAACTCGCGCTCATTTCTTTTTCCTGTTTGTGACGGCGGCCGTGGTCAGACCGACACCCCGCTCCCTCCCGCCCCCGCGTCTTTTGATGATCGCGGCGCCGGGCCTTTCGGAGAGTCACACTGCGCATCATTACTGCGTCCGGCAAGAGTGCCCGCTCTTGTCACGTGCGCCGGACGCACACTGATCATTTCCACCAATTAAATCACGAAGTGGGCATGATTTCACATGCGGTCCGCAACTGGCCATTAGTGAAAATTGAGTAAGGAGGAAAGTGTGGGGATAAGAGGGAAGTGGTGGGGAGAGGAGGGGGTAATGAGGGATATTGTGGTCTTTCAGTGCCACTAGAGAAGTAATTGGCTTCCCCCAAGTCTCCGTCGTGTATTGACAAAAGGATACGGGCCTCCTGTCCTCTGCAAAACCCCACGGCTGCAGTATATCCTCTCCAACAAAGGTATCCCCCAGGAAAAACGGGTAATGAACGGGGCAAGTGAAGCAGACCCCCATAAAGAGTTCTTCCAGGGTTTTGTGAGAGATTGGTTGGATCCAAATCGTGCAGGGTGATGGAAAGTGACCCTGTCGTGGGCACGAAGAGGAGCCTGACAATAGACTCAGACTGCGGCTCATTTGTGTACCCTTTTGGTCTCCTTTTTTTCCTGTCTCGTTATTCAGTTCAATCAAATCCACGCCTGCGGGCATGTTTTTCATCTGCATTTGAACAATATATAGTGTCTCCGACTCATTTATTCTGCCTGTCTTTTTTTTTTTTGGGCTTTGTGTGGTGCAGAGAATAAAAAATGCATCATCTATATTTACCAAATAATTGATGAATGAGCGTCGCTTAGCAAGATGTGAATGGAAAGTGTGAAGTTGACAGCTGTCCAGAATTGGGTGCACTGAGGCGTCGCACCACTGCAGCACTCCGAGGGAGAAGCTACATAACCGTGACTTCCTCAGCCAGAATTTGACTCTGGGTTTTTGTCACATGTCCCCCTCCTCCCTCTCTTTCTCTGTCTCTCCTTTTGGTGTTCTCAGCTGTCGCGTATCTAACAACAAGAGTGAGAACTCGCAGCCTCGCAAGCAGTTTAGTGACTCAGCGTTGTGAGCTAAACGCTAAGATCAGCGGGCCAACATGCTCCTAATCGCTTCATGGGTTTTTTTTTTTGTACATGCTTCGAACGCAGATCCGGGGTGAAAGTGACTTTGAGCTGTACTTTCTGACCATCCCGCACCCTCCCCCGATTTCCTCCCCTTTCCCATCCTCTACCACCGCTTTTTTTTTTTTTGTTTCAGCCTGCGCTTGTTTTGCTTCCCAGGTTATCGCATCCGGTTGGGCTCCAGCACGGACAAGAAAGACACGGGCCGGCTCCACGTGGACTTCGCCCAGGCCAGAGATGACCTCTACGAGTGGGAGTGCCGCCAGCGCATGTTGGCCAGAGAGGAGCGTCACAGGCGCAAGATGGAGGAGGATCGACTGCGACCGCCCTCCCCTCCTCCCATCGTCCACTATTCGGAGCATGAGTGCAGCCAGCTGGGGGACAAGATTAAAGGTAGACACCGGACGCTGGTAGCCTGTGAAGCATACACAATGAGATTCAAGGCGTGTGTTACGACACAAACACAGGAACTCTTTTAGCGCATATGATAACATTTATGTATGAGAAAATGCAACCGGCAGTGGACCGCTCTAAAAAGTGTCATCCTCACAAAGTCTGTTCAACATTTTGGCAGAACATCTTGCTCGAATTAGAAAAGATGCGATTACTGAAAGAGTGTGAAATCAATTAGATCGAGAAACTTGTTTTTGCTCTTTATTTTGTGGTCCAAAACCATTTGTTTGGTTTTCTTTGCTGGTATTTCAACTCAATAGTTTTCAACATTTTGGGGTAATTTTCTTCCGCATGTGGGACGAGATGCTTGAAAAGGAATGAGAAAAATGGAGTAATTACCAAAAAGAAAAGAGTAGAATAGAATAGAGTACAATTGAGCAGCAATTTAATAATCCATTGCGGGAAATTGTTCTGTTACAGCAACATTCAAACACCCCAAATCCCCTCTGAAACCAGCGCTTAATAAGCCATAATAAATATATGTAGAAAGTATTCTTTGCAAAATTAAATACAAATTAAACATAAAACAGCTTTAATTGCTTGTTCTAAAAACCGATTAAGGTTTTGAATGATATTTATAGTGACCATTGAGTTCAGACACCAGGGGTTTGTGTGGAGAGTCGGGTTTGTGTGCAGGCAGTGTGAGTCAGGACATCAGCAGAGCAGAGTTAAACTGCAGCTGGTAAACCTGACGAAGCACCTCTAATGTCCTAACAAACACAAGGAATTTTTTTTTTCTTTCTCAGAAGTTGTTACACAGAAGCTGTTTAACATACTGTATCAATTTGCACTGCTCTCAGCACAGGCTCCTCTCTTATCTCGCTCTCGTCCGCGCTCATCCCCTTTCCATTTCCGTTTTCTCGGGCCGCCTTTTTTCTCGCGTTTCTCAGCTTTCAGACGGGTTTCTGGCTGAGTAAACTTGTTACGCTAATGAGCAATGACACTTCCAGGTCTCAGTCACACTCGCTTGATAACAAAATGGCTGTGACTTTTTCTGCCTCCCGTCCATCTGCGCGTGTCTTTTCGACGCTCCCCCCTCCTTGGCCGCGGTGAAGCGAGCTCCGGCGCGATGCCGATTTAGCCGAGGATTTGTTTCTGATCACTTTGGGCTGCTGTTGTGCAAACAGACATCCCTCCTGTTTGCAGCAGATTTAGCTCGACTATATCCTGAATTTCTATCCAGAGGGGAAAAGGATTTAGCAGCTTTCATTGCCAGTTGTCTCCTTGTACTCCAAACTCCATTCTTCCTCATGATGACAAGAGGCTTAAAGGGGAAATTTTTACCTAGAACACCTATGAGAGTTTCATCCTCGCTTCTTTCTGTCTTATTCTTTGCCCCTCAGCTGTCATTGAGGTCAATAATGTTGTTTTGTCCCAAATGTGAGACAGTTTATTTCTTTAAACCTGCCTGTCTTTTTCTGTCGTTTGTTAATTTCTTTCTTTTTAAATTAGTTTTCTTCCTCGTGTTTTTTTTCTGCTTTTCAGCAAGTGAAGGATGGTATTTTTTCTCTATTTCTTTTATTTTGTTGTAATGCACTTTTTACCTCCAAGGTTTCTGGGTACTTCACCAGCTGGCTTATAATTTGTTCACAAATTTTCGTAATAATTTCTGGTTCGAAGTATCCCACCTCTTTACAAGAGCTCCACAAACTCCGGGCGCGCTCTCTGCTCTCACCTCTCGCGCAGACGACGGCAAGTTCGCCGAAGCGGTGCGCGTGCTGCTGACCTGGCTGGAGCGAGGCGAGGTGAACCGCAGGAACGCCAACAACTTCTATTCCATGATCCAGTCGTCCAACAGCCACATCCGGCGGCTGATGAGCGAAAAGAGTCAGCATGAAAAGGAGATGGAAGAGGCCAAAGAGAAGTTCAAGACCGCTCTGGCTGGCATCTTGACCCAATGTGAGTCTGAGCAGTGCACACACACATACATACACACACAGAACACACATATTCTGATATTCGATAGATTCTTTAATCTTAATTACAATTCCTCTTGCGCAGTATATACGCGCAGCTGGAAGATGGAAAAGAGTTGCAACTTTTCCTCTGAAGTTTTTTGGCCAGTGTAAGTTTTAGATTTTTGGAGGAAAATCCCACAACCATTGAACATTCTGTAGTTTATAGCTAAGCAAAGACAAAAACCCCAACCTGGAGTGTGAGTGGACCACATCCAGTGACAGAAAGTAAGTATAATATTGCACTCAGCCTCCCATATCATGCACAGTGTGTGTGTGTGCGCACATACTTGTTTTTTTTAATGGCGTTATAAAAGCCATCTTTCGTGCTAATTTCTTGAGCAGATGACTCGAAGGTAAGTTTCATCTCTTTCCTACTTCGGGGGAGGTCCCTGTGCACCACCAGGGGGCTCCTGTTTGCTTCGTGTTGCCTTAGAGAAATCCGTAGGGTTGAAAGCAGCGCCGATGTTGATATTCATGAAAGAAGAGACGACTGGTGTGGAATAATGTTCCCGTTGCTCTCAGATAAAAGTAATATGTAGCCTGATACTTTTACTCCAAGGATGCAGCGGAGGCCAGTCATGTTCAGTCAATG
Source organism: Malacoctenus triangulatus (assembly GCA_032274725.1). Lineage (NCBI taxonomy): Eukaryota > Metazoa > Chordata > Actinopteri > Blenniiformes > Labrisomidae > Malacoctenus > Malacoctenus triangulatus. Next base: position 12,229,401 of record JAUESE010000056.1, on the reverse strand, counting down.
CATGCTTCACGCGTCCTATGTTGATAAAAAAGCCAAAGGCAAAAAGAGGGAGCTGTAAGACGGCACCCACGTTGGACGGCTCTGGCTCTGCAGCTGCTCGTTTACACCACAGCCTGCAGGATTTTGTCTCCACAAATCCCACAACATGCATGTCAAATAGAATGTAAACATCCTTGAAGACGGTCTTGAGTTTGCCAGTCGATGTGTCACATATTGTTTATTAGGTAAACAATACGCGCAGAGGACGTAGAAGGTGGGTGTTTGTTTGTATGAACCACGGACACTCAGAGGCAGCTCTGCTGTCCGCGTATTAGCCATCCTTGATGATTTCAGTCCATACAAACACATTCCTATTCATGACTTTGCTTTCCATTTGGCGCCTTGCTGGACCTATTTGTGATAACTCAGAGTCTGGCTTCCTTTGGGGAGGCTTCAAGTCACACCCGGGAACAACTGCCCGTCATGACAAATGAAGTTTGTGTACTTCACTGACCTGCCATGCACGTAAGTCTGTGTGTGACGGAATATGTCACCCAACTCGCAGAAAAAAATATTTGCGCAATCTTGGTGGTGTCTAGCCATGCATATAGTTTTCATTTTATGCGAGCAGGATTTGAGATACCGGACTCTGAGCCTTCGTCTGCTTCCTCACCACAGCAGGAGTAAGGAGGATTCAATTTTTAGAGCTCAAAGTATCAAAAGAAACCCGTTTTGAAGCCTCAGAGCCATATCTGCTTCCAGAAACAATGTCCATTTTCTAATGATAATTGACAGACTTTTCTGTGAAGAGTTCCGTTTTCTAAAGCGACTAAAATATAGGAAAGTTTTCTGAAATACACATACTTGCAAACGAGCTCGGAGGATTGTGAGTCTGCCTGTATTCATGCCTCTCCTCTTTGCCTTCTGCTATCGATCCGTTCCATCAAATTACAGGGTGCCGGGAAGATGTTATTGATCCCTGAACTGTTCTATCTCTCTCCACTCTGCAAACACAGACACATACACTCTTAACTGGTGGTCTTATTGACTCCAACAGTGTGTACATTAGGGCCTCTGAAATACACAGACCACCCATGCAGGTCTTCATGACCACCTGCATGACAACAGACAGGTCGCTGACAGAGGGGGGGACTGTTGACGTAGTGTAGCAGGATAAAAATCTGACACGAGCCCCACAGCTGCTGCCATCATACGCCTCATGTAGGATCAGTGGAGATCTTGGAGATAAAGGTGGCTCCTTTATTTCTCCCCCCCGGCCCCCCAGTAGGACTGTTTGACCCAAAGAAGCTCCCCTCGTTCACCTCTGGCCATAGCTGCTATACTGTCACCCGACAGCGTGGCTGCAGCTGTGCAGAAGGCTTGAAGCAGCAGTGGAGAGGATTTAGAAGCATCTGAGAAGTAAATACACCCCCACCACCACCACCTCCACCACCCCACCAAGCACCGCCCCCTGATCTTCCAAGCACTTGGAGAACCGACAGTCAACATGGGATGAAAAACGCAATAACAATCTATTGATTAGTTTTTTTTTCTTGGTATGTCACTGATCATTGTGGCAAAGCAGCATTGAGGAGAACCCACTTCTACTGTAGATGTGAAGATCCCACTCTTTTTTTTTTAGAAAACACGATGATTCTCAATTTGAAGAGCTTTAACCCTATGAAACCATCATAAATCTACAAATTAACTCTCTTTGAGTCCTTCACACTGGCGGTTCGGACCCTTTTTTTTCCTGTCCTGTTGCAGCTGACAGGATTTAATACAGATTCTTCAGAGAAACATCAAATCCAGTCCACTTACTAACAGAGTGCGAAGAGATGGAGCTTTGCACCCACTGTAATCATCACAGCCTCCCTCCCAGAACATGTGGAGTGGTGTTGTCCAATCCAAGAGAGACTCTGCACTGTGTCCAGCCCAAAATCACAGTAATTGTGAATATCTGCCATCATCATAGAAAAAAATTGGCTGATGCATTTTACATTTGTGAAAACTACATAACCACTGAATTTAAATAAATCTGTTGGCCTGAATCTAATCATCGTCAGAAGTGGGTAAACGGTTGTGAACGAGTGGTGCTCTTGTACCATCCCCAATGAAGAGGGGCATCTGTGCAGGGAGCAGAAATCAGTCCCTTTGTTTTACTTTGACAAGTTAAGTGAAGTCCTTGAGAAAGGTTCTTGAGAGCGTACCGCTGCAGCAGAGCTGCACGCTGGTCAACAGAGGCCCAGCCAGAGAGGGTTATTTTTGGCAGCTGGCAGTTACTCAGCCAAATTTCCTTCATCAAACAATGAACCTGCAGCGACAATGCAGCAGCGAACTGACTTATTGCCTCACCTTCTAAAGATATTGTTAATAAATGAGAAAAAACTTAATTTCCTCCTCGAATATTATGCACTTCCAGATGCTACAAAGATAATGAAAGTGTGAAAACACTCACTCAGGACTTTTGTCTGGGGTAAAATCGTTGAACCTCTGCAACATTGTGATGACACAAACAGTCCTTTAATTTAAAGATCCAGATGCTTCAACATTAAAGCCATTAGAAAAGGCTATTCTGCAAATCTAACAAGGGAATTTAAAGATCCATAACCAGGCAAGTATACTTTAATGCTGTGAGCAAGCCACATGCAAACACAGCTGTGTTTGACGTCAGCCCTGTTCACTTTTTAATAGAGTGCTGCTGCAGAAATATTGAACAAGCACACTTTTTTTTGCCAGCCTCAACTTGAAACCACCATCAATCATTGTTGTTCTGTTCAAAGCTACAGCCACCTTTCAGATTTATTCGAGCAAACTGTTGGCATGCAAGGCTGTTTATTCCAAAGAGGGGGAATGTAGGTCATGTTAGCGTCTCCTTATTTTTAATAGTTTATTGATCCAGACAGCCGGGATCACCGGAGGACTGGCAGCTGCCATCGCGCTCTGTCAGATGATGTGGACACTTGCAGCTCATTACCTTTGGTTTGTTTTTTTTCCCCCCACACACAAGCGAGATATGAGTCTGAGTAGACAAAGTTAGACGAGCCATATGAAAAATTTGCACCCAACTTCATGATTCAATACCTTGTTTTTCTTTCATCTGAAGCAGAGTGCAGGCACCAATTAGCTCTGCAGTCCTGCTGTAAAGCTGTGCTGTTAATGTGTCCAAAGAAAGTCAGTCCAAGCAGGCCAAAGTGTCAGAGGGCAACATGTCTGTTCTACATGCAGCTCGAGCCAAACGCTGCTGGTTTGGCTCCATCTAAAATAATAGAGGGATTTAAGTGTGTCGACTGAATGAATAATTTATTAAAGTCCCATGTGTTGGAAACGTATTGATTAGCTGTCCATAAGACGATGCGCAGGCATCCACTGGTAAGTTGAACACACGCATGCACATACATATAAACACACACAGACACGCACACAGATCTTTAAACCACTAGTTGACTCCACTTTCTCACTCCTCTGCTCCTTCCCAAATGCCCTCTGTCTTTCTCTCTCTTCCTCTCTCTCTATCTCTCTCTCTATCTCTCTTTCTCTCTCTATCTCTCTGTCTCTGGATGGTCTCTGGTCCTTCCCTGCATCCTGCCACAGTTGAACAGATTGTGTCTGTATTCCAAGCCGCTTCCAAACAAAAGGCATGGGACCATTTCTCCAAAGCTCAGCGCAAGAACCTGGACATGTGGCGCAAACAAGCAGAGGTTGGTACTCTTTGACTTCCTTCTGATGTTCACGAAATTATTGCTAATTAGACGTTATCCCATTTTGTTCTCCACCTGTCTCCTTGCAAAACTCTCTACTGATAGTTAAAATTGTCTTTCTTAGGATGACATTATAATTTGCGGAGAGACCAGAAAATCATTAAAACACACTAAAGAACTAATGGGCGAATGCAAAGTCCTTCTTGTAAGTACGTTGAATGAAGCAAGGCAGCAGAACAGATGCTTGCTCACTCCAGCCAGTGTGAGAACCCGACACAGATCGAGGGTGGGGGGGGGGGGGGGGGGGGGGGGGGGGGGGGGGGGGGGGGGGGGGGGGGGGGGGGGGGGGGGGGGGGGGG
>JAUESE010000056.1:12209630-12220042 GCA_032274725.1 Malacoctenus triangulatus | reverse complement strand
TGTGTGTGTGTGTGTGTGTGTGTGTGTGTGTGTGTGTGTGTGTGTGTGTGTGTGTGTGTGTGTGTGTGTGTGAAGCATTTATTTATTTTTCTACATTTATATAATTTTGTTGTATTTCTGTAAAATAGTTATCAAAGGATGCGATTAAATCCTGTTCATATTCCATAATAAATGGTAATTTTAAATGCCTTCCAGGTTTGAAGCTTTCCTCAAAATTTCTTCTGCAGCGAGCAGGCAGAACTTTTCGTGAGATCTTGTCAAGAAAACATGGACTCTCCACTCTGAGGGCTTGTTAAGAAGCCTGCTTTCACAAGCAAAATGAATTTAGAGGCCGCCGTTTTGTTCTGGGTTTGCTTTTCAAGCGATGAGAAATGCATCTGTTGCCTCAGCTTTAATGGGAAAAAGACAGGAAACGTTCTGGTCACCTGCATCAAAATATGATGAGAGTTGTGGTGGGGTGTTTTACTTATGGTGTCAGAAGAGTTGGAAGGAAAAATCTGCTGACATTCTCCACTGTGAGGGTTTTTTAGCATGAATCCTCACTTTTATTCAACATCAAGATTCAAGATTGTAGAATATAGTCATAAGAGTTTATTTTTTTTCTTTTTGTACTTTGTCCATATTAGAAGTTTATCCTGAAGAATCAGCTGATTTCTGACATTTCTTTTCTCCACCTCGTGTCTGTCCATTTACTTTTGTGGGACTTGTTTTGTCCCACATGCTCACACTTCGGCAGTAATGACGTAATCAGATTAAATAACATCCGAATAGATTTTCGAAATGTTCCTTCATGAATTATGTATTTCTGCGCTGACGTTATGTCAATTACAACGCTGCTTTTTGACTGAGAAAACTGTGCACCATCTAACTTGTCTGTTATCAGATAAAGCTGTCAGCTTTCACTGCAGCTTTATCCTGTGAAGTGCACATTTTGGAGTTCTTCCCATAATGACTCCTGAATATTTCAGTCAAACTCTCACTTGAATATTATACCTGCACACTTTGACATTTTCTTTACCCAGAAAGCTGATAGTTTGCGAAGATGCCATCACTTTTTTTTATTTTTATTTGGCTGCTGGTGGTTAAGATGAAGCAATTTGCTGACAGTCCACCTCAAAAGAAGTTCTTGAGCTGTGAGTCACAAAGAAAGGTTGAAAAAAGTGAGGCTAGGTGAACATGTCTGAAAACAACTTTTCACAGAGGGTTTGATGCCACCTGGTTCATGGATGAAAACACTTTATTTACAAACACTGACCAGCTGGAACTGGTAAAAATGTTGATCTTTTCTGCCATATATTAAAGCAACATGCACCACTATTGGTTGAGAAACACTGAGACAAAGAATTGGCACAACTTTTTCCACCTAAAGTTGTTGTTGCCGTCTTCGGCCCCGATGTGTGATAATTTATGCCTGAGAGGTGTCGGGCCATGACAAGGAGTGATGAGTGGTGATCCAGAGTAACAAGCATATTTTTTTTCTCCTCCTGTGTCTCACACTCGCAGGTGTTTCCCAAGCAGAAGCCTTAAAGGAGGAGAACGACTCCCTGCGCTGCCAGCTGGACGCCTACAGGAACGAGGTGGAGCTGCTCAAACAGGAGCAGGGAAAGAACCTGCCGATGAGGAGCGAGGAGGACAGCACTCACTCACAGCAGCTCAGTTTCCTGCAGCAGGCTCTGCAGGGCATGCAGAAGGTACCACACATCACACCGGCGCTCACACGCGAGCGTGAAGGCGTGACCTTTCCGTCCTCATCTGTCCAACAATGAGTTTAATCTGCTTTCCGTCTCCGCGCTGCATCGGCTTCTCTCTGGGAACAAGGTCGCCCAGGTTAAGCCAATGAATTTTCCATGGCAGATGAAAAACCTCGACAGTCATTTATTCATGACGAAGTGCATAGAAAGAAAACTGAGTGCTCTCTGGGAGCAAGTAGAAATGTGCAGGTGTCTAAAGTAGCGTTGAGTAGCAGGTAAAAAAATAAGAATCTCAGGTTAAATCTGGTTAGAAAAGAGTCTCTGTAACTATTTTTCAAAGACTTTTGTGCCGTGATTCAAGCAGCAAGTTGATACTTTTTTTGGGACAAATCCAAGTCTATTAAAAACTGTTTCACGTCATTCATTCACAGAAAGATAATAGAAGATATTGGATTTGTCTCTCTGAGAAATGTTCCTGCAAATCGCGGTTCGTTTGCTTCTTGGGTAACTTTTCCTGCTCTTTAATCAAATTAAAGCCTCTGAGCAGCTGGAAAAATTGTTTCTTATTATGTATTCATAAGATATAGCATCAATTTTTTTTGTCTGAGAGAGTAAAAAGATGTTTTCTTTTTCCGTTGTTGTCCCTCACATTTACCCAAGTGTCCATCTTATGTGGAGTTAGGAACAGTCGGTCGATGTCTGATAAGAAAGCATTTTTAAGGAGATAAAACTTTAGACAAAGCAAACACCAGTTCAGTCAATATCCTATTATCTGTTGGCAATTGCCATCATAAAAAAAACAAACGATTGTTTGTGAATTCAAGAAATAGAAGAGTGAACATAAACCACAGAAACATTTCTTTGTCGAGCCATCGTGGGTGCAATCCAACTTCACCCAACAAAGTTCATACACGAGATGAAATGTTTGGAAAACCTTTTTGAATCTCTATCCGAGAAAATTGTTGTAACTTCAGAACTTTGGTTTAGGAGTTCAGTTTCGACTCTCTGTTGCATTTCAACCCTTCAAACCAACCGCACGGTTTAATTGTTCCCAAAACTGTTGTTTACAAACTCCAGTGCGACTTCTCCAAGCATGGAGACTGCGTCCCACCCCCAAACACTTGAAAGCTGCTGAAGTCTTGGTTCACTTCCAAATGAATTCCAAAGCAGCTTGATTGATGGCCTGCGCAGATTGAAGCCGTTCAATGACCATTCATTGCTCGATGACGATGGTGAAATGTCAACTAGTTCAGCTGCAGCGGCACTTTGGGAACAATGTTCTGGTAACTAGTGAATCTCCAGGATAACTAATCGAAGAGATCTCACAGTATCAACCATTGCTGTGTTACAATACCTCAAATTTTTCTTGTGAATATGAAGGAATTAACTCTTCCTGGCATTTGTCAAGTGCACTCACTCAGGCTGCTGTCTCAGGTAATGAAAATTATGATCGATTCACGTTAAGAAGACGAGAATCCATTAAGACCCCGCTGCTCATTTCTGCTTGCAAAGAGTAATTACCTCTCCAACTTACACCTCTCATAGTGTGTTTATGAAAAGATTAGGTTAAATGAATTGGAAGACACTGAAATGGGATACCAGGGTCCGCATGTTGTATCACACAGTGATTCAAATCAAAATAAAGTATTATCAGCATGTTCTGGCTGCTTGTTTCCTCCTTTGCAAATTTTAGTGCAAGCAGTTAAAAAAACCAGTGCGTATCGAAGCTGTGCGGTGTGAAGTTTCTCCTTGTGTGAAAACATCTTTTGGTAGAATTTACCCAGCAGGACGTGTGTATCCCTTTTATCTGTGTTAGAGAGATAACATAAGTGGACAAACGGGAGAACGAAATAAACTGGTGTTCATGATCAAAGACTCCTCAGAGCTAAGTTTCCACTGATAAATATAAACAACGAATCTAAAGAGATTTTTATTTCTCGGGTTGTTTCTTTTTTTTTTTTTTCATTCTTAAAAAAACAAAGTTATTTTCGAGTAAACATTAATTTTAGAGTATGGGGGTGCATTAGTTTGGATTCTCCTCTGTGAGAGGGAAGGTTCTTGGGTTTGCACCTGGGTGAGGCCTTTCTGTGCTATGTTAGCATGTTCTCTTTGTTCATGTGTACGAGTTATAGTCTGGACGCAAGCGAAACATTGGATAGAAGTGACCTCTTTATATGTGTTCTACACCTTCCAGACTGTGTGTCAATGAAGGGAAATGGGAGGTTACAGCGTGGACGGCTCACCAGTTTGATATCACAGAGATCATGTTTATTAGCAAGCTAATTTATGACCAGAACTTATTACTTCCCTGCGTGGAGCTGAAGCTCCAGGTTAGCAGCGCGGGGATTATACACTTAACATTAGGAAAAACAAGTGAGTGATTGTTCCTCTGCTTTCAGCTGTACGAGGTTAGCGTTAGTCACGGTTATTTAGTTCAAAGGAGCATTAGAGGCTTAATGCTCGCTCTTCTGTTTTCACAGCAACTGCTAAAAATGAGGGACGAATTGAAGCAGCGGGAGGCCGAGCTGGAGAGCAGTCTGGAGGACAAACAGCAGCTCAAAAACCAAGTCCAGAACCTGAAGGAGAATCTCCAGAACCTGCAAAACTCGCACATAATGCAGGTCAGTGAGGCAGAAAGCAGTGTTGTTGTTGTTTCCCTCCCTGAGCAAAAGGAAGACGAGGGATGCTGGTAAGAGCCGGGGCGAGTTCGTTTCTGGGTTATCTTCCTCTGTTTGATTGCAAACAATTTCCAATCTGCACTGTAATGAGAAAGAAATTAGTTCAAGATGTTCAAGAAGTCTGAACGCATGAAAGAAAGCAGAGAAAGAAATCATCAATAAACAAAAGGGCTGAATATGAATGTTGTAATTTGTAGTGTGGGGTCGAGGAAATGACTCGGTGATTTGAACCGGTTTGAACCCCTTTTTTCTGAGCTCATCAGATATCCCCCAAAATAGCTTCTTTAGGGTGGATCTTCATAACTGTGGGAGAGAGCCAGCCACAATGAGAGAAACAATTTCTGACTTCAGTCAGTGTTCTGCCGTCCTTATTCTCGTTTTTCTCCCCCGCAGCAGTTTTTTTTTTCTTTCATTCTTTGTGAGACACAATCAACTCTTTATTTTCCAACTTTTCAACAAAAAAGTTTCTATTGCGGCTTTCAAGTTTTCAGAGGCTCGGTGAAATGATCAATTATGGCTTCTTTTCATTCATCTTTTATGACTTTGGGAAAATGAGACTCATTAGAAATATTTTTAACTGATAAATATTTTTCAGGGCTTTTTTATTGTGGAAAAACCTTCACGAACCGTTTTCAATGAAAAGGGGAGAAACGAACGTCACACCTGATGCAAATAATGCAACGTAGTCGATCCACGAATGGGCCACTCGTGTCATCACAACAATTTTAGCCTTTTAGTTGACTGAAAACAAGTCAATAACTATTTATTTATTCTTTCTTTTCTTTTATTCTTTCTGTTTTTTCTTTTGCTCTTTATCTTCTTAAAGGTTTATGCAGACAACAGCCGCCTAAATTAACTGTCTTCATTTCAACTCAACCTCGTACAGCACTTAGTGCTGTTCCCCATTTCGTACTCAATCTAGACATAACTCATTCAAATGAAAGTGAAACACAAGTGGGAAGTTTGACAGCAGAAGACGAGATGAATGCATTAAGCTTTGAAACTGATTTCACTGACTCATGTAATTACACGAGACTGAGCGCTACGTTCGTAAAACTCCATTTGTCATTAAAGTCTTGTTCAATAAAGATTAGGAAATACGATGGTTAGAGACCAGAGTGAATAATAAATGCATAAAATGAACAAATTATCAACTAAAAGAAATAGAATTCATTCATTTGATGAAGACACACCACACATTAAAAGTGTGAGTGCCAAGTAATAAAACACTGTGTCTGTGGCAAAAAAGGCTCTTTTTCTGTATTGTTAAAAAAACGTAAGTTGTCTGTTCACTTCCAGCTTACACCGTATTTCTGGTACAAAGTGCAAAGACGAAACTTTGTTGGCATATAACAAACCCAGAACCACATCCAGGTGTAAACAGGGTGTTAGGAACATCCGCTGAAAACATCCACGGCAGCAAAAAAACGTCTGCCAAGGTGAACATCTTGTCACTTGTTTGGCAACCCAGCCGGAGCTCGTCTAAACAGCCTGATCTCACTGCGGCTGCATGAAAAGGAGTTTGTACCTTGAGAACTTCAGTCGAAAAGCACTCAGCAAAGCTGACCACCATCTGATCGTTTCCTGGTTTGTTTCCCCTTTAAAAACCAATGTGTGAGTGTCTTTATTCTTATCCAGTCGTTTCCTTCCAACCACGTTAAAGTTGGTCCGACAACACCTTTCATTCAGTCGTACATCACCTGTATTGAATCTGCTGCTCACAGCATTTTTTTAACAAAACACCATCTAAAATTGATTAATGCCAAACCGACTGCCAAACACTATTTGTTCCCTGCTAAACACGCTCCTCAATCTTGTGAACGCTTTCAAAGTGTGAGGGTCATTTTTTCGCTGTTTACTCCTGTAAACTCGCGTCTGTTTATGTTTGTTAATTTTCCTCCAGGCTGAGAGTAATGAGAGGAATGGCTGTCATTAGAACGCGCCTCAGGTTAAACCACCTTTAAATTGGATGATAATAGAGACAAAAAAGCTCGGAAGCTGCGTCGGGGAGTGGCGCCGCGCGCTGTCAGGGATCACAGCAGGTTTTCCAGGAGCGCACAGTGCCGAGCGAGCAGTTTCCTGAGCTCATCTCTGAAAATTACGGACTGCTGGAGTTGTCAATAGCTTGTTAATGGTGATGGGTTTGATAAGAAACATGTCCGCGCGACTGTGAGCCCAGGGAAATATGCTAATTAAATTCCTGTATATGGCCAAACATGAATCATAAGCGACAGTCTCATTAAAACCAGAGAGAGAAATCAATTTTTGGGTGTGGTTCTCTCTGAAGATTAGCAGTCCGGTGGGATGATTTGTCGCGCCGGAGCCATCTCTTCATGCCATCGGTTCTCCTTCACCGGTTCAATCACTGTCCTCTCTGTCGCCAAGCTGTCACCACGCACTTCCTAACAGATGCTTGTGTGGGTCATTCAAGCTATTAACCCTGTTATTATCCTAATCACAACATCTTTGTGTTTTTGTTCATACATGAATTCAGTGGCGCCACTAACGACTGCTTTCACTTGTGACTGATCAGTCGATTCCTTTGTTGACTGTCGAGGAGGCAATTAGATGAGATGGGTGCAAGGACGGTGCGTCGTTCTCCTCTTATACTTTATGCACCAGCCTCAGTGGTTTTTTTAGTGCTTTTATCCGTAGTTTTGCATTCACACAGACTGTTGGCGATGGAGCTGCCACGCCAGGTGTTAGCTCTCACTGGGAGAGCGACTCCGTATCCAGTGTCCTGCAAAGACATGGAGGCACACGGACGGGTGGAGACGATCGAACCGGTGTCCCCCCGGGAGTGTAAAACGACCCACTCCACCAGCTGAGCCACAGCTGCCTACAAATACATAATTTACGATTTCCCACATGGCAAAATCTGGCTAACTTTCATCTGGAAACATAATTTTTTTGTTTGCTGAAATCACCAGATTTAAGACTTTTTTTTTATTCTCCGCAAATTTGAACAAAAACCATATTTAACTCTCGCTGCTTCTTCTCGATTCATCATGTGAGCGGAGCTTTTCTCTCAGTTGTGGGATTGGTCAGAAATGAGAGGTCCCTGAAGGTTTTGCAGCACATTTTTTGAGGATCAGCTGTCTGAGAGAGTCGGGTGCACCCGAGTTTGTTGTGATATATGAAATGTCTTTCTGTCCAAATTCAAACTCATTTCTTGTCCTCGCTGCATCCAGGAAAATAACAAGATTCCTCTGCTTTTGTGAACTATAAAGAAAATCCTCCACTCGAGCAAGGCTCTCCCAGTAATCTGCCCTTTACATCCATGTGATGTAGCACAGTAGCGCACTTTTATTACACTTGAGTACATTGAGCCTGAGATCTGATTTGTTTTCTTTGGATTTGGGCCTCAGTCCATCTGGAAAAGTCAGATAGAGATCTGGAAAACTCATAAAATGTAAAAATCGGTCAGTATTACAAACTGTTCTGGCACTGGGAAGTATACTGCTGCAAAGGATTGGATGTCTGCTGGACTGTCTGGTGTGTTTTTTTCCATGTTTCAACCTGAGCTGAACAGTTGTTTTTGGTCTCAAATGTTATTTTACCTCACTTAAGGCCGGGGAGAGCGTTATATAACTCTTTTTCACAAGCTGAAGGTGTCAATATAGATCCACAGAAGCTCTCCTCGAATGGTCTAACACCGTCTGAGCATCCCGGCACCACACCTTCAGCCTGACAGCCAAATATATTCCGAACATGCCCGCCTCAGAAAATCTGACATTTCACACAACAACTGTTGAGGTGTGCAGAGGTGTGAAGCTACGCAGGTGCAGCGCCTTCTCGTAAAGCTGTAAACACACTTTTAACTTTGGATCGATTTACACAAACAGGTTCTCTCTGAACACGTCGACTTTTTTTTTTTTTTCCCCTCATGACAAATGACCTCATATTCCTTTGGCAAGTCTCCTCCCTCCGTAACAGATCAATCATTAGTTTAAACGAGCGCTCGACTGCACAGGGACCGTAACGAGACTGGGCATCGCCGAACTGCATCGCATGTCATCGCACAGTTCAGACAGAATTCAACCCCAATCAAAAGGTGGAATATCAAAAGGATCAGTTAAGAAATGCAGTGTCTGGTGTTTGAAGAAAAAACGACGACAACCACGTATCAAATACCCAACAAATAATCCCAAAGGCTGCTCCAACACTTGATTGACTAAATTAAAGAGAAAAAGGTTGAAAGTCTTCACTGTTCACCTTCAGCCAAATGAATGCTTGCAGCAGGTAATCAGTCATCACATCGTGCTGCGAACCTTCATCTGACTCGTGTTTACACGAAATGTATTCCTAAAAAAAATCTTCAGGACGCGCACTGTTGCATTTTTATCGAATGTCTTGTTTGTGCCACTTTTGACTGGGAAAGAGTTAATTAGGCCCGCGTGAAGCTGTTCGTCTCTCTTCGCCTTGTTAGCTGAAAATCAGCTCTCTGTTTGGACATTCGTTTAAAAATAACCGCTGCCTGCAGGTGCGTGTTTTTGCGTGCCACGCTGTGTGCGACCATGCTCCTCTGTCTGCTTTTATTAGAGCCGGCCTTGTTTCTCACCGCGTTCTTCCTCATATGTTTCTGATGTGCCGCAGCTGGAGATGTCGAAGCAGGATGACAGAGGCAGCGAGGAGAGCGCTAATCAAACCAGCGTAAGTAGGAAGAGACGAGCCCTCTTCACTCCCCCTCATGTTGTTTTTTTGTGCGTGTTGTCAGTTTTCTCTCCTGCTCTTTTTCTTATTTCTCTTCTTCTTCTCTTACCAACTGTTAGTCTTTGTCGTCTTTTGGTCCATCCTCATCATCATTGTTTTCTTCTTCATCCTTGTCAACACCCTCATTATCATTTTCATCATCATCACTTTTCTTTTTTTCAGTTTTTTTGTCTTTTCCCTTTTCTCCCTTTTTTTTTGCTGCTTTGTTCTTTTCTTTCATTGATGCTTCTTTCCTTCTCCCTCTTGTTTCTCTTATTCCTCTTCATCGCTGTCTTCCTCTTTCTATTGTTCACCTTTTATTCAGTTTCCTCTTCCCTTCTTTTCTTTCCCTCTCTCTCTGTTGCTTCTTCATCCTCCTTTTCCTCATTCCTCAGTTGCGGTCTTCTCCTTCTTCTGTTCTTCCTCCTCCTCTCTGACTTTGTGCGACGACATGACAGCTGATGAGAGGCCAAACCAGTTCGCTGCAATTTTCATCTGTCGCTTGACAAATCACCCAGACAGAACTGGGTTCTGAAATCAAGGAGTCCTGAAGTCAGAATGGCTTGCACATGTGCATATCTCCACACCCACATACTGACACACACTTGCAGGGGTGTTGTGGATAGATTAAAAGCAGAGAAGTGCCACCAGGCAGCCTCCACCAGGGGCGGAAATAGTACACAGAGTACGATGTAGGACAAGAAACACAGACAAAAAACTTCTGTTAGTCTGACTTTTTTTTCTGCCACCTGTCATAGATCTGAAACAAACGGCTTGATCATTCGCCTTGCACCCACCCCCCCCTCCCCTCCCCATTTGTTCTCTTTTGTGTGTGCGTGTGTCATACCTCCCTCCCTCACTGTGAAACACAGCTGCTGGCTGAATATCCTCCCTCGCCTCATTATCTCGTCCTCTTTGTCTCCCCGGATTGACGCCGGTGAAACTTTCTGATGTGTTCTCTCCACTTACTGGTTGACGATTGTCTTTTAGCACCGTTTTCCACACATCAACTCGCATTCAAGTTTGTTTATGCCGCGCCTCGAATCCGAGGCCGACGGCGCCAGTGTCTGTTAACGGAGTCACTTATGGCGAACGTGTGTTTGCGTTGTTTTGTGTGTGTGTGTGAACAGGAAGCGGCGGGGGCCACGGTGGTGTCGGCCAGTCAGGAGAAGGAAGGTCCCACGGAGAAGCTTCCTCAAAGTCCGGTTCACTCGGAGAGGGAAGCGCTGCTCGTCGGTACGCAAACACTCATCATCATCATCATCATCACCACCGAGTGTGTTCACACTTGTTGGTGTCGACCTGACGTTACTCTCACCAGCAACTGTGCTGGATGCTGTTTAAAGGGTTT
>JAUESE010000056.1:12177239-12194934 GCA_032274725.1 Malacoctenus triangulatus | reverse complement strand
TTTTTTTCCACTTATTCCAAGTACAAACCAGCTTGTTCATGATATTTTATAAGAAAAATGCTGAACCTTAAAGTGATTGTGTCATATTTTTAGTGTGATGGCATTTTTTTCCCTGCAATAATTAAAATCAACTTGGTAAGATTTTGTTTTTTGCAGGTGCGTTCAGGGTTTGTGGGGGAAGCCGACCCCCCTGCAGACACTGGTGGAACATCCTGGTCCACCAGGAAACGAGTTGTGGGGAGCGACCCCCTTACCTGCAGCGCGGGGGTCCAGGCACTGGCTGAGGAGACAGAGATGAGATGTGAGTGGAGGAGACCGTCTGATCGCTCCCTGGACCTGAGTGACGGGGAGGGGGTTGGATCTGATGGGTGCTGAAGGTGCAGGGGAGCAGGCGAGCCCCGTCCAGGTGGCACCGACGATGACAGCTGGACGGAGCTGAGAGAGAAACGGTTTGAAGGGCTGACAGCTACAGGACAACTTTTTACAAGCTGTCATGCAGACATCATATAGAAGAGGAATCCCCGGGATCCGCTGTGGCGCAGCAGGTTGTTTTCCATTCAAAACCATCTCGCCATGTCGATGTATTGGAGTGTCCTTGAGCAAGACAGTGAACACGAAATTGCTCCCAATGGCACCTCGCATGGCAGCTGCTGTGTGAATATAGGTGAACGTGAAGTGTTTTCACACCTGAATGTGGAAAAAAGTCGATGCAGGTGGAGTCCATTTACTTTTCTGAGTGTTGCAACAACCGATGGGTTTATTTGAAAAAAAAAAACCTGAAGAATAAACGTAAAAAAAACTCTGACTCCCAACTGGAGTCAGAGTCGGTTCAGTCTCCCGCTTATCTTGTTACATTCATAACTTGACATTTACCTGCCTGAGTTGTTGTTTCCGTGCAGGTTACACTCGATAAATGTGCCGGAATTGACTCCGCTGCAGTTTACATATGCAGAGGGGAGATAAACAAATGTGGAAAGAATCAACCTAAAATGAAATTAAACCGCACACAGTGGCACCGAACTCAATAAACAAGACAATTCATTTGGGGAAAGAGTTATGAGTCACAGACAAACAAGCGACTTCTGTTCAGATGGCACAAACCAACATGAGGAAAGTCTGTTTCAGACTTTGTTCCAAGTTCCTCAGTCAGTTTTTGTGAGTCCTCTCCAACACAATCATTTATTACAATTGTCGAGTTACGCATTCAGAGACTCGATTTTCTGCATGATTAATGCGAGGCGTCTCCATCTTGGCAATCATGTGAGGCGCCTGCTGCGATTTTCCTCCGCTGACGCTCGCCACTTTTACACCATTTATCTACAGAAATCTCGATTTATAATAAAGGCCAATAAATTCAAATGTGTAGCACTGACTGATTTATGAATGTTAATGAGATTCGACAAACCCTCCTGCAAGACATAAACAATCTGCGCTCAGTGTTTATCAGCAGGAATATTTGAAGGTAAAATCCAAGGAGAAATGGAGGAACAGTAATGATGAGCTTTCCACTTGAAACACTCTCAACAAACAACTTCTGCCGAAATACAAATTGGTATTTGTGATTTTTTTTCTCTCTTGTAAACAATCGGAGAGATAAAGTCAGACCAGCGCCTCTTGAGAAATATTCCCAGTGAAGGTTGTGATAGACTGTAATTCAAACAACACAACGGCAGTTGTACCAGAGGTAAAAATCTCAGGTCGTTTTTCCATCTCTGTATATACATTTACAGTGTGTATTTCTAAACTCTGATCTGGAATTAGAGTCATCGGGTCCTTTTTCTTTGCTCGACATTTTCCACCTATATTCAGCAATTACAGGGAAAGGCAGAGAAACCGATTCCTTCCGGATGGGAGCCTCAGTAGGCTGGAAGTGGTGGAAAAGTTCAACCCTCCAGTAAAGTTCACAGTGTGGTGAGGGACTGTAGGAAGATATTATGCGAGCTCTGCCCAAAGGTAATTGACAAAATCCCAAAGGTAGCAGCCTGAAAGGAGCGTGTGAAGAGCAGGAGACCACTTTGGTCAATGCAGGCGTCTGCCGAGAAATCTTCATAATAATGTAATACAGTGTGTAGAGAACAGACGCTCACGGTGCACGTTCCTCAAAAATAACGTCACTTTGATTGGATCATGTGACGGAGGCCCGAAAGAAATAGGCAGAGTGTGCTGACGGACTCAAACGCGACTCGGCTTTTACATTAAACGTCCCGGGAGGTTCTCAGTGACTTCCACATTCACAGCATTGATTGCAGAAGTTCAGTAAATTTCCCAGCTCAGTAAAGTGAGACCCTATCGACTCGCTTCTTCACTACTTCTTGTATTGCTCCTGTCAGCTGTGTGAAGAGAAGGCTGCATGCGGCATTGCATCACTATATCAAGTTACACCAAGAACAACTGCAGCTGTGGGAAAAGAAGTAGAACGAGATAAAGTGTTGGAGCTGTCAGGACTCCTGATAATGTTCTAACTACAGGATCTAACTTAATTAGCTTCATGTCTCGCTTATCAAACCTCCAAATCCAACGAATCCACTTGGATTAAACCACCAACAAAAAGCCGGTCCCAGGTGGCGCGCATTCTCATTTTGTGCGCCCTATTTAATATTTATTGATCTCAGGCGAGACTGGTTGAACACCCTGTAAGAGGCCTCATTAGTGCACAGGTTGACAGGTGGGGATTTGGAGACGAATGAAAACCCAACAAGCCTCGTTGTTCCGAGTGGGTGTTGCGTGTCTTCAGGAAGTGTTTACAAGCTGCGAGAACGACGTTGGCAGCAAACGCACGTCAAACTCAACAGCCAGCTGCAGGTTTTCATCACGCTTTCAGCAGGTGCGCGTGCACCTTGATGCGTGCCATCAGCTCTCACCCTTCGGCTGCGGCGTTCAAAGCTCAACCCACTGCTGGTGTCATAATTTCACTTGATTCCGAATTTAGTTCATCCTTCTCATTTTCCAGAAGAAAGGATCTGTCCCGACTGAGGTTGGACGAGTTCAAAAAGAAGGAAAACAAAGACAGTCAAATGGAAAATAATACCAAAACATTGAACAAAGAGAGAAAATTAGGAAAGTTTTGATTGAATCGCAATACTCAAAACAACAAATGAAACAAGAAAACAAGAAGCACATTCACATTCGGAGCTGACCTCCTTTAAGGCAGCTTCAGTTGAAGTTAGGATCCAAGTACTAAATCATAAACTCTTTGAAATTCTACACATTAAAAGTTAAAAGTGTGTAATACATCCTGGAGGTCATTTTAAACCTTAACCTTTGTCATGCTAAAATGTACACGATCTTGTAACATATTGTGTGTGATAAAAGTGATGTAGTGTTTTATTTCTCCAATCTAATTGTGGAGAGAGACAGTAAATCAAAGGCTCATCCGAAGGAAAACTTTTATTGTGTTGCCTCAGGGACAAACTGTAACTTACCCGTCAGACACACTGCCGGTGTTCTTTACCGCTGCAGCTTTCTTTATTGTTGCTATAATAACAATCTGGGGAGCAATAGCATTTATTATAATTGGCCTGACTCACCACGAGAACTTTTAAAGAGAGTATGTGTTCCTGAACGGAGTGAGTGAGCGGCTCGAGTGACCTGTCAGTGATGTCGCCGACTGGTATGAATTGCAAACCAAATGGTACAAAATTCGTCTGATAGAGACTAAAAATTCATCTCTGGAGTGTCCAAAAACAAACCAACCAATCAGCATTTTGCTTTCAAGCAGGCCTGTTTATTACTGAACTGGACGCTTATATCAGTGCAGTCGTGATGTTGCTTTAGGTGGCTTCATGTCCAAGGCTGCTGTGCCCTGCTGAGGTTTAGCATTATCCTTTGCTTGACTTCTTTGGCCCATGGAGGGAAGCCTCAGTGAAGCTGTTATTGGTGAAACCAGCCGAGCTCGACGACTTATCATTTACATGAGGACACTTTTACTGCGGGGCCGACTGCAGCGCGTCCAGGACGGTGAATTAGTCCCGGCCAGCGACGGCGTTTTATTGGATGCAGCAGTACGGTCCGATAATTGCTGGTTACAAGAACACAGAGAGCCTTTTATTAATCGCCTCTGTGTCACTCTTTCAATTTATTTATAATTGCAGTTGAATTTGGATCCTCCTGTTGTCATTAAAAGAAGGAAATGTGATGATTAATAATAGACAGGCAGGTAACGCTGTGTTTTTTTATGCGAACATGCAAAGGGATGCTCAATAAGACAATATGGGAAGTTCCTTAGTCACTAAAAAACATGCAAAGAAATATACTAATTGAGATTAGTCGTGAGGTGTTTTTAATTTGTGATGGACTGGAAATCTATCTCTGTCTCTAAATCAAGTTAGCTGTGATGTTAACCATACTTTGCTCAAGTACAAAACTTGCATGTATGGTATTGCTCTGACCTCTCTCCTGCAGTCACAATAGAGAGAAGGAGTAATCGAGAACCATCATAATAAAAGCACTGGGCAGGGTCTGACCTCAGGTTCCCTCAACAGCCATTTATTGTTTTACTTTGACGCATGAAATCTTATCCAGACAACCTCGGAGGGAGCTGAAGCTCATGATCTCTGGTAATAACTGAGGTGAACAAGTGAACAAGGACGAGATTTAACTGATGGGGGTGATGTTGTTTTTTATTTACATGTTCCTTAACTCTCAGGCGAGTCAATAATACAGGTAGGTTTTTTTAATGTTGGTTCATAAATGAAACCATCCCTTCTGAATCAAACCTCAACAAAACTGCCAAGGTCAGAGCTTCCAAACATGGACCTTTTTTAAGGCCTCTTTAGATTTTTTTTTTTTAATATATATATTTTTTAAATATATTTTGATCTGTATCTTTTAATTTTCTCTTCACGTGATGAGAAAGTCAAATGAGTAGAAATGTCACGCTCAGTGCAGCGTGTTCATCCGCACTCCAGGCTTGCCTCCATCGCTCTCATGTCCTCCCCTCATCAGGCCGGACGGAGCTGTTAAACGCTGCTGAACAGCTCCAGCCGACAGCCAATCAGATTCTGATGCGATCTGGCACGAAGGCCAATCGCCCCCTCCTCTCTCCGTGGACCCGCCCTCTTTAGGAATCCACACTTCCTTGTTATCGTAGGCATCGCCAGGGCGACGGCCCGGCAGTCGCGGCGGTTGGCGGAGCCGCTGTGACGTCAGAGCGGGGCCGGGAATTCCTCTCCCTGTAGGGGCTCCGAGTGACGGTAGACCGGAGAGCTGCACACACACGCGGCGAGGAAGCGGCACGTACTGAATACACGTGAGCGGTCTAGTTTGCTATGTTTCCTGGCCGTTTCTCCCTCTGCTCGCCGCCGCCGCTTAACAGCGTGTGTCCTCATCAGGAGCAGGTTCAGGCTTGATGACAAAACTCAGGAGAAGACACACCATGTCCATCTGCATCTTCATCTGTTCGTGCTGCTCATAAACACAACACCAGAGAGCTGTTCCGCTGCTGAGGTGACCCCAACGAGGCCGACTTGAGTGTAAGTGCCGAGGTGATGCAAACTTTCCATCGTTAGAGTAACGCTACTCTGGCAACCAAGGCAGGAAAGATCCGTAGTTTTAGCCAACGTCGGTTTATTTCTGTCCTGTGAGACTTATTCCCAGTTTGTGTCAACATACCTGATTTCATTGTTTTTTAGTGCATTTTCAGGCCTTTGCTGAACTGTTTTATTGTTTAACTCAGCAGGTTTATACACACAATATTTGAAAGTATTGACTCTCTGACCTGTGTTGACGGAACTGTTTGCTGTCCCTCCCTCCACCTGCTGCAGCTCAGTTTAGGGTTTTTAAAATGTAGACTAGCCAGGTCAGGGCTTCCAGTGCTTTTGCCTATATAATCGTAGTTGTTGTGGTATTTTGGAGTAACATAAGTTGGTTTGAGATCAGCAAAGGGCAACTTGATTCTTGTGAGGGCCACAAAAGTGTCCTCCCTGCTGCCACAGGGCCACACAGTGCCCAAAAACTGGGTCTGCAAGGACCTACGAGAAATGTGTCTCTGAGATTTCATTATTTGAAGTTATGGCCTGATTATTCTGGACACATTCAAATTCAAATGTAGATAAGAGGGCTTTCTTCTGTCCATGACATGTCCGGACATGTCCATGAGGCAGAAGTTGATGCCCCTGGTTATGGTGGTTTCAGTGTCCCAGCTTCAGCACACCTGATTTATTGAGGTGTTTGTTGGCAGGCTCTCAGTCCAGCTTCATGTTGACGCAGTGATCAGATTTAGGTGTGTCGAAGCAGGTACAGGGAACCGTGCAGGACTGCAGCATGTGAGGACAGGGCATGCTGAGAGCTGCACTAACTTGTTCGTTTTGGAAAATTGTTTTGCCTGTTTTTGTTTTGGAAGAGAGTAGAGTGGATAAAGTGAGAACATATGTGTGTGTTTATTCGCTTGTAAAACCATGCAGTTTGACACCTGTTCTAAACAGTCAGAAGAAATATAACCATCCATGGCAACATGAATTTAGAATAGTGTTACTAACAGTTATTGCACAGTTTATCAAAAGACATTTTTGAAGTTTATTCATTAGACATGCTTTTTTTTGATTCAGTGTCCCTGTGTGTTATGAAAGGGTCCTCCAAAACGCATCATCTGTCTTTAGATAAAGGGATTCATTTTATAAAGCAGACCTCTTACAACCTTGGAAACAAACCGGCACAAAGTTACAGGAAATAATAATGATGATAATAATAAAATAATAATGATAAAAGTCCAAGGACATGTATCAAAGTGGAGCAGGATGATGTTCGACAGAGCAACAAATTAATAAACTCTCACATCCAAATCGTCAGGGTTCAGGCAGTTTGAGCGGGAGTTGATTTCAGGTCGTCGGTGCAGGGGCAGAGAAAGCTGTTTTTCCTGTTTTTTGTGCAAACAAAGAGACCACAGAGCGCGACGAAACCCTGGAAATGCTTTTTCTACAACTGATCAACCCCTCAATTAACAGAAACATTTCAGAATTGCGCTCAGTTGGGGCAAAATTTGTAACCCCTTTATTGGTTGATTCACAAATGGGAAAAACAAACAATTCTTTGACATGCATCAAAGTTGTGTCTGTTGATATAGGTCAGTTTCTATGTACTTATCACTACTCATTAACTTCCACGGCTCTGAATTACTTGTTTTGTTTCCTCATGACTTTATCTCTTATCAGCTGGCATGTGCAGCCGGTTTTTCCAGAGGAAAAAAAAAAAGATCGGCAGTCGTTTAAAGAGCAAACTGTGGCCTGATCTATGCCTTGTTTACATTTAGCTTTAGCTCTTGGAACGAGTCAAACAGGATAGCTACCCGCACATGTAACTCCTAAATTTGATCTTTCTTGTTTCAGTAACTTTTGCCTGCTTGACGTAAAAGACTGGATCACTCCCATGAATGACGGGCAGTCTTTTCCTAGAACAGAGCTCCCAAAGTTCACAGCCATATGACAGACTTCACATGATATAAGCAGTGAGGGAGGGAACACAGCACATCTTTGCCACGCTGTTTGGTCAGCGCCAGAGTCTGCTCGACTCTTTCTACAGTCACCGCAACCACGGGCTGCAGAGTATCTCTCAGCACAACTCCCATTCCTGCAGCTTCGCTTGCGTCCCTGCCGGACTATCTGTTTTAAATCTCATCAATGAGCGCGCTCCCTCGACAACCTGCTCCCCACACCAAGTCAGGCTGACCTTGCCACAGAGCTTTGCCATAGAAGGGATCAGTGACAGTGTACGGACACACTCGCGGCTCAGATGTCTGCTCCAGAGCTCCCGGGGCTGCTGGCAGGTCGTCTTTAAATAGATAAGCACTTTAGTTGTATGCCAGAGAGGGGTTGTGACCTACGAGCAAGGTGATTGCTCAAGTTTATCTGCGTCTCAGAGGGTGATTCAGCAAAACACTGGCCCTGTCCATTCGTCCTGTGGGTGAGAGGAAGACACCAGCAGGCCGGGCACTGGATTGAAAATGTCAAGTTGGAACAAAAGCCTTTCAAACAAAACTGAGTTGAATTCTGCTGCAATTCACAATATCCCCACTTGTTTCTGAAGGTGTGTCAATGAATGGATGGAGTGGATGCAAATTATGTTATTCACTCACGAAGGAAAGTCCCAATTTATTACCGACAATGGCTGTAATTGTTATTTCTCCACTCTGAGTTTCCGAAACTGTGTCAAAGGGCTTTGCTGACATAATCGGATGTAACCGGATCTCCCGAGTCACCAATGTTTTTCTCAGTTCATGTTGCGTATCTTTTGCTCTGGTGAGGAAATGCCAGTAGGTGCATGTATATGGGCTTAAGTAGTGCTTGTTGTGTAGTGTGATTAATTTGTGCTGTTCTTTTCTCAGAGGGTCTGCCATGTTCCCTGATGCCCTGGAAGCAGCAGGCCGGGTGGAGGGCCTGCCCCTGTCCTCCCCACAGCCGCTACCAGAGCTCGATGAAGAGGAGGCAGAGACTTCGCTCGAGAGGGGGCCCAAGAGAAGAGGCCGCTACCGGCACAGCCTGCAGCTTTTAAAGCCCTTCAGGATAACACACAAGTAAGCAGAAGTGTATTCAGACTCATGTGGCCGCACTGTGACGGGGGAGACCAGATAAATGCGGGCATGGAAGCGGACAGTTTTAGGCCAGTGTGCTGACACGCTGATAACAGATCTTAAAGATACACAAAGACTCAAAAGTTCACATTTGTTGTTTGCTGCTCGTCTCCGACGCCGGGTGTTTGGGTCGAAGCGGGGGGCCATGATAAGGGATGGGAACTTATCCTGCTGCAACACACAGCACTATGTTTGAACATTTGCTGACTGATAAGCCGACACTGAACCTTTTTTTTTTTTTTCTTTTTTCACTGCTCTCTTAGATTTTTGTGAGGAGCGTGCAAATTACTGTCCAAACACTGGCGCCATGATTCCCCTTTCATTGACTTTGGCTTGCAAAGGCGCCGCATATTTTTTCAGCCACCTATGTGGACATGTTCCCCAAACATAGCGCCTCTGTGTGTGTGCACCTGCAATTTTTGACGTCTTACCCGTTTCCACTCTCTTCCAGGCATCAGCACCCAGTCGATAACGCCGGCCTCTTCTCATTTATGACTCTGCACTGGCTCTCCCCGCTGGCACTGAAGGCCTACAAGGCATCCAGCTTGTCTATAGATGACGTGTGGGGACTGTCCTGCCATGAAGCCTCAGCAGTCAACTGCCAAAGGTGAGCTCACAATGAGTCTGGTGATATTGATCTGAAGGAAGAGAGCTCCGTGCTGCTGAGAAACACTGTTGTGCTTTTGTGTAATCAAGGTATCAGTCATTACAAATCAAAGGACAGACAGGAAATGAAGAAATAAGGAACTTCCCTTTTTCTTTTCTAAATGGGCAAATGTGAACTATGTGATGCAAAGGTGACACAGAAAAACAGAGGACAGCTTTGTTGTGTCAGACCGAAAGGTCCTGCTCACCACTGGGGCCTTTCTGAGTGGACTTTGCATGTTGCTCCTGTGCCTGGTAAACTGGTGACTCGAAATGGAGCATCGCTGTGTGTTCAGGACAGCGATTGTGTGCGTGTCTCTCTCTCTCTCTGTGCATTTGCCATTTGATAAAGCAGACACACGCGACTCTCTTTTCACCAGTTTTGACCAGTTTGGATAAAGCAAGTTTAGAAAAGTGGCTAACAGCCTTTGTTTTCCAGGAGCCTCCCATATTGCCAGTGAGAAAAGCTTGTGACTCCCTCCTAAATTTAGGATTTGCCATCATTTTAATGTGAAGCCAAACACCGACAGACACGCACACATTCAACTTTACAAATGCAGGAGCCTTAAAAATAAAAGCTCTGGCAGTTTGATTGGTCCATGTTAGTTTTTAGAAACTGTTCAGTTGTACTGTGAAAGTTGTGAGTCTAATATTGACCCCCCCCCCCCCCCGCTCCTCACGCACACACTTTTGTACATGATGTACTAGAACAGTTAAATAAACATAATGCACTAAACACTGCAGGATCAAATTTGTTCACAGTCAGTTTCTCAGAACATTGCATTGATTTTTTAATTAATAGTTAGATATTTCTCCAAGTCATTTGTATCCCAGTGCGTTGCAATTTAGTTTGTACCAACATTTGCACTGTGTTGTGCGTCTCCTTGCCTACATTCGGCCTGACTAGATTTGTGCTCGATTACTACAGTGTCACATGCATGTGTGTTATCAGACACGTGAGCCCATTGTAACTGAAAGAAATCATCATCAAACATGCATCAGAGAACAGGTTCTTTCACTGTGCGTCCAAACCTTGGTACAACCTGTTTCTTTGTGCCAGAACTCAATTGTTTGCCAAAACTCTGAGCCAAACTGTTGCTGTTTTTCTCTGCTGTTTGCTGTTTTGAGGGGATTTTTTTTGTATTTTTTTTTTACACCTGCTAAAAAAAAGTCTCACTAATACACCAAACTTCTGCCCAACATTGACCACTGTGGTTACAGTATCACCTCTAATCTCAGTTCACGTTTGTAAACAAAGCTGTGTTTCCAAACACACCAAGTCAAAGTAAATATATATTCAATTTTGCGACATTTCTACGAAAAACCTTCAGCAAATGTCATGCTTTTTGACCTCGCAGGCATGCCGTTTAAGAGAGGGAGAAAATGGGTCAACAGCTCTGTTGACAGTCTTGCTTTTTTATCTTTCCTGCACAGTCCAGTTGAGTTTAAAATGTTTTACATTATGTTCAGCAAAACTACACTTTTAGTACAGAAAAACAACAAATATTGAAACGGCTGAATAACAGTGAGTGTGCCTGCAGTGGTCTGCTTTAATTCATCCTGGGTTTAATGCCTGTCTCTCACTTGTATTAGAAGGTTTATGTGTCAGAGATAATATTTAATGGAAGTCTGCATGTTTTCATAATCCTGTGAAGTAAATGTCGTGTTTCGTAATGTAAGACACACGAGGCAGAGCCGAGCATGATCCGCGAAGGTTGAGAAGGTCGTGTTATTTGTTTCAAGTGGAGCTGAGTGTTATTGGGTGATCCACACCGAGCTGCTTCCCTCTCACAGCGGTGGAAAAGATTGGTCTTTTCTAAACAAACATATCGGAGCGCTGTTGCTTTTCCACTCAAACCGAGGTCAAATGTATCGACTTAAATGGGAACACAAGTGCAGGAGCCCCATTGATTTCCAGTGTTATCAGAGAGAGATTTCAGATGTATACAAACGTGATGTCTGCACGGAGGAGGGCTTTGCATGTTTGTGCTGTACGTCAGCCGTTCATGCAGCGAGGCTTAATTGATGAACATCCTGTTTTATCTTTACCATTACAGGGACACCGTGCTGGGACGGGAGGTGCTAAGAATAGCAGGGATTACAGATTACAGTGAGAGTTGGTACCCGACTTGGTCGGTTATGTCATTAACTCCTGTACCTGTGATCCACCGCGTCTCCCTGTCACTTTCATTAGCTGTCGCCGGATCAACCGACCTGTTTGCGTGCCTCGCCAGAGCTTGAGGAACGGCCTGTAGAAGTGGATTTATTCTATGAATGAACCACAACACTGACTGGCGAGCCTGTTGGGGGGCCTTTTGTTTCTCCTGCTCTCTGAAATTCAGACCAATTCTTTCTCAATTACTCATGTGCGATCACATCTCACCGCTGTGACTTTGCACCACAGACTGGAGTGACTATTTGAGGAAGTTTACTCTTGTATCTGGTGACAACTGTGTGGGTTGTCAATGACTTGTTCTGTTTAAAGATCGTTGGCTCGGGGCCTGGAGGTTTATTGCTGCTGCTGCTGCCGCTGCTTTGTGTGTATTAAAGAGCACATAGAAAGGAAGCAGCAAAGCAGCACAAAGCTACCGCACTGGCACGGGTGGGCGCCGGAGACAGGAGGGGCTTTATTTTTTTTTTGTGTTTACATAGCAAGAACAGTTACGCAACTTCGACGCAAAGCAGAGATGATGGTGAGAGGGGGAATTGGAAAAGCACCCTGGGAGAGTTAACACTTGTTGGTGCTCAGTGAGGTGCGAACCTTGAACGCAATGTCCCGGCCAGCACACTCTTGAAACATCAGCTTCGGTTGCCATCTGGCAAACTGAAACGATGGCTGTTAGGAACATTTTAGTCCCATTTAGAAGCAAATAGCCCACACCATCACCGTGCTGCTGTCACGCAGCATTTATTTCTATGTAGATATACGTCCAAAGCAACACTTAGATTAGTCCCACATTATTGAGTCTAAACATACTCAAAATAATGTTAATTATTATGAAGAAAACTATATAAATAAGCTGAAGTTGCATTTACACTCTTTCATTATAATGAAAAGTTCTGGGGTTTTTCTTTTTTGCAATTCAACACTTAATGTATCGCTCACACAAAAGTCTAATTTACCAAGACTCAAGTTGTGTCTATGCAGCTTTTGGGCAGCATTTAATTGCATTTGCTGAGATTCAACGCCATTTGACTTGGAGTAGTAATTATCGAGCTGTGCGAGAGTCTCATTGGTTTAATGCTCTGTCTATCTCTGATACGTTTTTAATAAAGTCGTTAGAGTGTAAATTACTCTCTGCAGCTGCTCGACTGCTGCTTTATAGAGCCATTAGCCATGATACATTTGGCCCAGAAAGATATTTTCCCACTTCAAGGGGAATTACACAGCAATAAACATACGTCAGAGCACCTTTAACATGTTGAGTCTGCCTCTCTGTTTGATGTGATGCATTATTTTCAATTATTCATAATAGGTCACTTTCACATTTTACTTTAAAATCGTGACAGTCACAGTCACCAGTTTATTTTCTTGTGTGTGCCTTTGAGGAAAATTCATTTGAACAAAAATAAATTCAATAGAGTTTTGTCAGGATCATTTTGAGAAAACAAAGTTCTACATACAGGTATTGATTGTAGCATCGTTAAAATGGTTTGAACTGTAGATTGTGTGATAAATTGTGGTGATCAAAATGAACGTGATGATGCTTGACAACATGTGTGTAGCTCTTCCTTAATGTGTTTCCTGGTTTTCGCCTCCAGGCTTGAATTTTTATGGCACGACGAGCTCAAACGACACGGCCGAGAGGGGGCTTCCCTGTCCAGAGTCTTCTGGAGGTTCTGCCAGACGCGCATGCTGGTGGCCGTCTTCTCCCTCCTCCTCACCATGGTGGCAGGCTTTGTCGTCCCCGTGAGTACCGACCAAATCCTCCCTGCCCTTTTGGTTGCGCTGGTATGCCTGCTGTGCTGTTCAGCATGCTCCCTGGCTTCAAGTCCTGAGTCCATGTATTTACTGAAAATCACTTCATCCTGTTTCACGCTGGTCTGAAATGAAAACATACTGGGAGATTACAATGCTTTCAATCGCAAAACCCATAATAATGCCATAGATGGGGTAATTTCTCACTCAGTCATGGTTTCTCTCCCTTATATCTGGCATCCAAATAACTCCCTAATAATTTACCAAAAAAAAATAAGTATCAGTAAACAAGTGGTTTATTTTTGGAAAAAATTTCCAATCTCAAAGTTAGATTTTTTTTTCAGACTGAAGGTCATTTCTGCTGAAAGCTCCTTGGTGCTTTTTCTCAGTCAGTCACACTGTTGCTTTTATTCCTTGCTGTTCTTTTTGATGGTGGCTCTTAATGCATGCACTATGTCCTCACTACCAGCCGCAACTAATAGCATTAAGTGGATTTAGCTCTTACACAATGACACATTTGTTCAACATTCCTGTCTGATTTACTTGGTACACTCGCTGATGAATCACTGCTGAAAACTGGAGAGCTTTTCCCAAACTTATCAGTTCTGACTGTTGTCAACATAAAACTTTCTAAATCAAATAATGTATTCAACCAGCTTATGTTCATGTAAATCAGACAAAAAAACTTTTGTTATGTCTTTATTCTTTTAACCATTAAAAATATCAAATGGGGCTTTCACTGTGCCTTCATCCTTATCTCTTTTCTCCTCTCATTTCTTGTCATTACATTGTTTATCTGGTCCCTGTTCCTGTTTATCTACATCTGTGGTATTTCCTTAATCATATCGTCTGTTTTTCCAAATGCATCTCTCTTCTGTTCCTTTAGGTTGTTTTTTTTTTGTTTGATTTTTTATCCTTTTTTGCCTTTCTGATTTTTCTATCAATCCTTTGATGTGTTTTTGTTAACAGTCTGTTTCCATTTTTGTCCCCTAATTCTCTCTCCTTTGGTTTCCAGGCTCTCCTGGTTCGGGCGCTGCTGGAGTATTGCCAGGGTTCAGAGTCGTATGTGCCGTACGGCCTCTCACTGGTCGCAGGGATATTCATCATGGAACTGTTGCGCTCCTGGTCTCTGGCATTAATGTGGGCCGTCAACTACCGCACGGCCGCGCGGCTCCGCGGAGCAGCTCTTACCTTTGCCTTCAATAAGATCCTCCGCCTGCGCAGCACCAAAGACATCAGCCCAGGCGAGGTAGGTGGTGGTGGTACGGCTCTGGAGGGGACACCGCTCCAAATTAACAAAACCATCCGTCGCTGCAGGGCTACATGCAGATGATTGAGATGGGTTTAATTTCAGCTCTTACACCATTCTTGCTTAGATCTTGCCAAATCCCATCGCCTGAGGGAAGGGAAGCCGTCTAAGATTAGTCATTACACAGCTTAAGAGGAATCATTGTCCAACAAGTGAACGTGGGAATATAAGGACAAGTGTTTTTGCAAAATTACTTTTTATAATCTTTGTGGTGGTACCTCAGTGTGTCATGTTGTTGAAGGTTTTATCGTATTGAGTTTTTTTTTTAATTAAATGTGTTACGTAATTCTCTGTTTCTCCCCAGCTGATCAACATCTGCTCTGCTGACGGCTACAGGCTGTATGAGGCTGTTTCAGTGGGCTGCCTGCTGGCTGGGGGGCCACTGGTGGGAATACTGGGTCTCTCTTACACCGCATACTTCCTGGGCCCCACTGCACTGCTGGGGTCAGCGGTTTTCATCATCTTCTACCCAACTATGGTAAGCCTCGACAACTACAACATCTGAAACAGAGTGAGAAGAGATGGGAAACCCCAATTTAGATACAGACAGACTGACACAGCTGATTAATTTACGGTTGCTACAAACCATATTAACAACAGTTACACATTCGAGCTGACTCATCATTGTCTGCTGAAAATCATGAATTTAGTCAGAAGAAGACACATGCTGTTGCCTCTTTAAAATCTTTAAGTTAATTCAAACAGCTGAAGAACTTTTTAAAAGCATCATAACTCTGCGGCCATCAATCTCCTGTCAACTTTGTAGCTGTTATTTTCAAATCACTCTCAGCCTGAGCCGTAGCCTGACAGCTGGAGACCCCAGTATTGATGGGAGAGGCGTTTATCACTCCGGTCCCCCGGACAGGCCTGCAGCACAGCTAATGTGATTGTGTCTGCTTTCATTTCCTCCCCTGCCACTTATTTCTCTTGTCATCATTTCCCCTGTTCCCGTCTGGACAGATGCTCGCATCGAAGCTGACGGCGTATTTCCGCAAGAAGTGCGTGGCGGTCACTGACCGACGTGTGAGGCTGATGAACGAGATCTTAGGCTGCATAAAGTTCATCAAGATGTACTGTTGGGAAGATGCTTTTGCACAGAACATCCATAGTGAGTGGCTGTCCCTCTTCCTAATGACTCAGCGCTATATGTGTTTCATTTCCTGTTCTTGGTCAACATCAGAAGGGCACGAAGTCCCGAGGACGACATGCCATCCTGTGGGTTTGTCAATCGTTGCAATGTTTCACACCCTTAATAGACTTTTGCTGCCTTTGAACACCTGTCATTGTCCAAAAATTAGCTAGTAAATGCTCAGTTTATCACCTGAAATTAGACTTATCCTCATTGCAGAGCAGCAAGATAACCCTGACCTGAAATCCATTTTCATTAGCTGGAGCTGTTTAAGTGGTTCCCTGTGCCATCGTCTATAATCAAAGCCAGTTTGAATCCCTCTGCTTCAAGGTTAATTTGCAATGTGTTTGGGCCCTTATGATACGTTAAACGACTGTCAAGGCTGTTTTACGTATCCATGAATTAGGAACGGCCTTCTCAAGAGGTCGGGCCTTTATGTTGTAGATAACAATATTTTTCAACCTTTTTAATCAGTTGCCAAATTGGTCAGGTGGGACTCATTTTCAACACTGTCCTGTGATTACCTGTGATAATGATAATTAATTGGCATTCAACTTAATGCCCACTGAACCTGAAGTGTTACACCGTCATGCAGTTCAGTTGTTTGTTCATGGTAGAGGATCGTTTTTTAATCCAGGAGGTGTGATTCATGCTAAAGGACACATATAATGCAGAAGATGTCTCAAGGGGGGAAAAGATGTAACACAGTGAGTTCTCATACTTCACACACACCATCACAGTGCTGTTGGGAGCTGAATTAAAGATGCACACACTTTTTTTCCAGTGTGTCGAGTTAACAAAGCAGAAGGCACATGCATTTGGGAGATACAAACATGGACGGAGGGGTCAGTTTTTGGGCATGAGACTGCACATTATCAAGGTTCAGCAGGTTTTGAAGCCTCTTTCAAAAGAGAGCCACTTGGCCTCCCTCTTGTACCGACTATTTCTGTCCACTCGCCCTGTTGGTGAGTGACTCTCACCGTGTTGTTGATTGAATGTTCACTGGAAAATCCTTTGGGAGTCACTGAGCCATTACTTTATTTCCACTTTCTTTCTGTCATTCTGTGCCTCACTTTATCATCTTTCCTCTTATCTTGTTGCAGAGGTGCGATCGGAGGAGAGGAAGATACTGGAGCAAGCAGGGGTCGTCCAGAGTCTCACTGTGGGAGTGGCTCCAATTGTTGTGGTGATTGCAAGCGTGTGCACTTTCACCCTTCATATGGCCTTGGGCCATGACCTTACTGCTGCAGAGGTATTTCATATGAGCACCGACAGTGTTGCTCTGTATTTCCACCTTGTATTTTTATTGTTTGGCCACTCTAATCCGCATTCTCAACATAAATATCCTGGATTGTATTGACTGTCTGACAAGACATGAAATTAACAATTATCTTTCCAAAAGATTGTTTATGAACTGATTTATTTATTCGGCATTGGCAACCTTTCTTCAGTTGATGTCAGTGTTCTAACAAGCAATTCAAAACATTACATCACAGAGAAGCATTGTGAAACTTTTTTCTCCGTCTCCACACATCTTTTTCTAGGCTTTCACTGTCGTTGCTGTTTTCAACTCCATGACTTTTGCCCTCAAAGTGACACCACTCGCTGTAAGGTCCCTGTCAGAAGGCACTGTCGCAGTTAAAAGATTTCAGGTGAGGACAAGACAGAAGGATTTCACGTTGAAACTTTGACACACAACCCTCTTCAACACTGTGAAATGATATCAGGCTGCTATCAGTGGTCAAACTGTGAAGGTCAGAGGTCTAAAAAGGCTCAGGTTGGGAATACAATATGTCAAAAGGTCAGCACATCACGGCATGCTCAGAGATGATTAAAATATGGGTTTGTCGATTCTAAAAATGTACCTATTCACACCACATACTGACATTTTTGACACACTGATTCGAAACACATGGTAAAAGTCGCACATCAGTGAGAGGTGGTTTCACAGTGCCAGCTGGGGTTAAATAAGCACATATTTCTGCCTAAACGCTCAAAGTACTCTGTGTATTTTTACACGTACGCAGTGCATTACAAAAAAACAGTGATGCTCTCAAGGACAGACTGTACTCTGCTTCAGGCAACACCCTGAGTAATGGTGTCCAAATGGCAATCCTCTGTTTCTCGTGC
>JAUESE010000056.1:12163239-12175582 GCA_032274725.1 Malacoctenus triangulatus | reverse complement strand
CCACAAGTACAAAGAGTACAATAGGTTAGCACATATTCAGTAATAATGACAGACAATACATCAGACACAGGGACATGAAATAGAAAACAACAAGTTGAGCTTAGTTTAGACATAATTCAGCAGCAATTTTTGTTTTAATCTCTTTTTAATAATAGACAGTGATGCAGACTGATCGTACTCTCAACCTCATTCAAAGTCTGTGGACCTTTACCAGTAGTTAAACTACTGGCTTTAATCTCCACTAAGCGTCTGCAACATTCAAATTTTGGCCTCTTTCCTTTCTGTTTCACTTTTCTTTCTTAAGTATCTGCCCCAGTGTGATGATGTCATCCTGATGAAGGACGGGCAGATTGCCGAGCACGGCACCCATGCACAGCTAATGGGTAAAGAGCGTGACTATGCCACCACATTCAGCAGCATGCAACAGGAGGTAAGGCCAGGGGAACACGAGGAACAAAGCCAACCTTTTGAATGAGGCAACTTTGGCCCCACTGCACAATAACATTCGACATTACAAGCTGAATAATTCATGAGGCCAGAAATGCTGGCCCAATTGCCGAGAAATGTTAATGCATACGATGCTTTTCATTATTTATGCACGCATTGATTTCCTGGTGAGCTGCTCAGGACCATGTCACCAGTCTCTCTGTTTGAATGACTTTACAGGAGGCGACTGCTGTTTCTGTGATATGTGGCTGCATCGTGTTTTGAAACTCACTCGGCGCTCTGCTTTTTGTCCCTCAGAACCTGGTTAAAGAGAACTTGAAAAACAAGCGGTGCACCGCAGCAAAAAAGGCTGACAGTGCTGTTGATGTTGCCAAGGTCAGACCAAAGGTGGAAAACAAGAGTGGAGGTGAGACAACACGCTGCTTTTCATGCTCCACATATAAAATGAATGCTAAATGGTATTTTTCTCGAGTGCAGCTTATGCATAACTTCTTCTTGGTTGTTTTTCTTTCTACTTTAATTCAGAAAAACTGATGAAAGCTGAAGAGAAAGGCTCTGGCGCAGTTGCCTGGTCTGTTTATGGAGCCTACATAAAAGCAGCCGGAGGTCCGCTGGTCTTCTTCATCAACAGCTTCTTCTTCCTCTCCACCACGGGCAGCATAGCCTTCAGTAACTGGTGGCTCAGTCACTGGATCCGGCAGGGCAGTGGGGTGAGTTGGGTGACATTCACAACAATAAAACGCCCCCTTTTAGTGTGCATTTGGCTCCCAAAAGAAAAATAACTAGTGCGGCATAATGAGTTGTGGCAGGCAACTGAGCAATAATCTGAATATGCATGATTAAAAAAGTAACGGCACCTCGGTAAACTTAATTAAAAACAAGCATCGGCGTTGAGGAAACAGATGTGCAGCAAAGCAGGCGGTGGCTGCTGTTTAGGAATGTGCTCGGAATAGTAAACTTGACCGAAGCGACTGAGTTTTATGTATTTTCTTCCTGTAACCCAAAGTGAGCTTTTCTCATTTTCATCAGAGGCCAAACTGGGAAGAAAAGTCATATTTTTTCCTGCAGTCTTTGTAATTTGTTGCTCCATCTGCCTCCAGAACACGTCATCAATCTTGGTGAATGAAACGATGGCGAGCGACAGCATGAGACTCAACCCTCGTATCCAGTTCTATTCGACTGTTTACGTCATCTCCATGGGAGCTGCTTTGCTGCTGAAGACAGTGAGAGGGCTGGTGTTTGTCAAGGTGGGTCTGCTCCTCACGGCTGAACTTCATGTGATGTAACAATCTGACGTATTAGTGCTTTACAGTAAAGCAGTGCTCCTCCTTGATTGCCTGCTCTGCCATTCCTTCATGCTCTCATAGTTGCAGTGCAATAATTGCAAAGGCCTGCAGGCCAAATCCATTTATCTGTCCAGTGCAACGTCTCTCGACTGCGCGTGTCCGTCCGTCTGTTTGCGAAGGGCAAAAGAGACAAAGCAGCTCAGAGAAAAGAAGGACGTGTGCGTTGCAGCTGTGTGCCTGCGCATGTCAGTGCCCCCTCGGGTGTGCGCCCTCTTTTTCAGGCTAACCCGTCCTGACACTGCACTGCAGAGATTAGGTCCCCACGTTAATGTGTGCCACTTGAAATTGCTAATTTTTCAAAGATGGCTAATCTTTTTTTTACCTCTAGCTGTGGCGAGATCTTTCTGAGTGTTAAATATTCCATTAATAGAATTAATTTGTTCTCTGCTGCCACATGTAATTTCTGTCCAATTGCTGAAATGTCTCCGGCGCATTAGGTCATGGCCTTTATGTCAGCCTCCCAGAAACTCATTATAAATAAAGATTTGACAGCTCGGCTTGTGCAAGTGAAACACAAAAAAGAAGAAGTATCTACCCGTCAGTGCGCACATGCTCAGCATATGGTGAAGGAGTGTTTGCTAACGCTGCAGGCAACATGTGAGTGCCACTGTATTTATCCATTGTGGGTTTGACAGACAATTTCCTTGCAGCTGTCTGTTTATCCAAGCCGTGATGGTTTCCATATGTCTCTTAAAGTTGTTTGTTTACATGTGTCAGGTTTCATGTTCACACACAACATGTTGTCTGTGTTGACAGTGCACGGTGAAGGCTGCCTCAGCGCTCCACGACAAGCTGTTCCGCCGGCTCCTCCTCAGCCCTATGCACTTTTTCGATACGACACCTCTGGGTCGAATCCTGACCCGCTTCTCCAGGGACATGGATGAGGGTGAGGCTTGATTTGTCTTGACTGTGAACCGTTCCCCCTGGGAGAGCTCTCAGTCAGTGAAGTCACCCTGGTTGACAAGGTGTACTGCCAGCACAGTGTGATTTGACATAGAGCATTTTCCCTAGTGAGTGTCTCTCTGTTATCCACTTTGCTGGTGTCTTTGTTTGACATGTTGATTTTGTGTGTTGTTTTTGTATGTTTTGGGATGTTTTTTCTCTTTTTGTTTTCCAAGCGTATTTTTGGAAACCCCTTCAAGTCACCTTCGGAGTGTCAGCCTTGATTTCTCTCGTTCATGTGAACAGTTATTCTGTGGGACAAGGAAAAGAAAAGTCTTTCACATCTGAATGTTCAATGTGTCTGACATGGTCTGTTTCTCCTCGGCACAGTGGATGTGCGCCTGACCATGCAGGCTGAAATGCTGCTGCAGAATCTGACCCTGGTCCTGTTTTGCCTGGGAATGGTGGGCGTCGTCTTTCCCTGGTTCCTGATCTCGGTCCTGCCTCTGGGAATCTTTCTCTGCGTGGTCAACCGCGTCTCCAGGTCAGACTTGTGACACTGCTGCGGGTTTCTTGTCTGTTGGCGTAAAATCCATCTTTACCGCAACACAGTTGCTCAAGGACAACCTCTGTTCGAAAGACACCCCCCCCCCCCCTCTCCACCACCACCACCACCCTTCGTACTTTCAAGAAAACCTAAAGATTTGTGTATTTTCTAGCAGGATAAGTTTCTATTTGGTTCCAAATCACCATTTACTCAAAAGATCTCAAGTGCCAAATACAAGGCTCCAAAATACCCCGAAGGCTTTTGGACATTTGTTGCTGGTGTGTTGTGTGCAGTTGCTTTCATAGTGAACTGTGTCCACCTAAGTGTGGCTGATAGGAGTGATGAGAGTAAACTTTGCTGCAATTGGGTTAAAAATGACAACAAAGTGAAAAACAGACAAATATGTCTGTCTTCATTATTGCTCTGTTGTTTTATTGTCAGGTTTTTGCACTCATTGCCTTTTTGCACTTCACAACAGAACGTCACACCAGCTTCAGTTTTGAATTAGTTTGCAACATAACAGCCTATTTTGCAAAAGGAGATATTTTTTATGAAGTTTCCAAATCTTTCTCAAATCATTAATGTGTATTATGGAGTCACTTCAGGCTGCCGAAGGTAAATTCTAGTGAAAGGAGTGTTGGAATCAGTTTTAGATGTGTAAAGTGTTATCGCTTTCTATTTAATTCTTCATCTTCTGGTTTGCAGTAAATTTTACAGGGAGACATCAGATGATCTGATGGCTCTGCTTTGGTCATTATTCATGTTTTTTTGCAGCAGTGCTGCAATAAAGGTGAACCCACTGAGGGGAACAACTGGTATCTTGAGAAATAACCACAATATCATGTTCCTCTTTGAATGTGAGATCAAGAGCCATTTTATTCCCTGTGCTGTTTCTGTGCTAATGTAAGGTTTGGATTTACAAAATTAGGGTTATTTATAAACAAAGCATAAATGTTTCAGTCATAATTTGATTGTATTAAGTTATTGTAGCAATTTTAAAGATAATCAGTAAATATTCATGGCTGGATTAATTTTAAAATGCAGGGAGGTTTGTTTTTATCTTGCCCTCAATCAAACAGATTTTCTTTTTCTTTGTAGTGAAATCAGACACAAAATGGTTTCTTTAGGGATGATCTCAGTGACTTCACATCATCATTCATCCTCTTAACTTGAGATTTGTTTGTAATGTTGAGTTTTGATGTAAAGAAGTGGCGCATGAGATCCACAAGGAAAGGATGACAAGTGTAAGCAGGAGATAGTGATAAGCTCTTCAAAAGGATGAAAAGCTGCATCTCACCAAGTCACGACATCCGAGGATATGTATGGATGTTACATCAAGCCAGGAATCCCATTGAAATTACCCACTTTTAAAGCAGTTTTTATTGAATTCTGAAATGAAACTGCCCAGGGCATAAACATGTTTGTCTGGATCACAGCCCTGGAGCGAGGAAGTGTCATGTACTCCCGCTCTCTTGCCTCAGCTTTTATGAGAAAACCAAATGATTCATGGGAGACTTGTAATTCCCATGCACTATCCATTCTGCCTTGGCATCTAAAAGTACGAAGACATCACACCTTTGTCAGTAAACCTCTCTGGCTCGCATCAACCCGAGGACGGCGAGCTCTGTGTCTTTCTGGCTTCCGAGTGTGCAGCCGTCTGATGTTGCTCATGATATTGCTCATACATCGCAGCGTGGTGATGCTTGTACTCCCGTCTGTCATCCAATCACCTCATGACCACACAGCTACATCTTCAAGCAGATATATTTTCCGTTGGATGTGAGTGTAAAGTTGTATTGTCTGCCTTTTTTTTTGATGGCTCACAAACTAAAAAGCTTGTTGAAAGCTACAGAAACAGTTCAACCAAAATGTGACTGTTTATTTGGTTCTCAAATAAGCCCCACTGATGTTAGAGAGACTTGCATCTACATTTGATATAGCAACTCTCTGCTGTGGTTGTTGTACACTGTATCCACATGAGCTTTTTTTTTCCTCTGAAAAATGTGCTATCGGCATGCCAGAGCCTCTTTCCACACAACACTGCACCATTTTCATTCAAATGAGGCTGAAGTGAGACCTCAGAGTTCTGCAGTGCTGCAGACTGATTGAGATTTCTGTAACCCTCCAGTATCACAAAGCAACGCAGAAATTACACACAGAGTATTTCCAGAAATTGCTTGTTAATACAAATAGACAGTTTAAGATAGCAAACGCTTTCTACATTTCTTCCAAATTTGAACTGCTGTTAAAAGAAATAAAAAGTTCATTTGTTTGAGATTGTGGGTTGAGGCGGCAGAATGACACACAATATGACCTTATGTAGAAGTTTACCACTGAAAAGACTGACTTTATAATGGTTCCCAGGTACAGACTAAATTCTACTCAAATTGAAATTCAAGGGTTATTTTTTTTAATCAAAAGTTTTTTGTCACTTGTTTCTTAAAACGAGGCCTCCGAGGAGAAACGTGTTTTCTGGATGACTCTCGGCCATGTGAACATTCGTTTTTCATCACACAAACATCCCATTCAACAAATGCTCTTTCACTTTCCTCAATTCTTCCTGTTAATTGCTCCATTCTTTTATTTACTTTAAAAGCATGTTTCTACATCTGTCCCCATTAAATATGTTTAATCACAAGCAGATAAAGAAGTACACTGCTTTCAGTAATTATGTTGAAATCCGTCAGTCACATCAGAAAGTTGATGCTGGTTCTCAAATGCGAGCTAAGAAATAAGTTTAAGCAGCAAAGTTTCAAAAAAAGTAGGTTGAGTGAAAGTTTGATGGCAAAAACGTGGGAGAAAGGTTAAAATGCTGAATTAAAGTTCAAAGAATCAACCCTGAAAAACAAATATCGCTTTACTGCAAATATGTACAGCCTAAAAATTGCATCACGAACTTCATCCTTCAGAGACAGTTGAATGTAATAATGTGCTGCTGTTTATTTCCAGGGTCCTGATTCGAGAGCTGAAGCGCCTGGAGAACATCAGCCAGTCACCGTTCACCTCTCACATCACCAGCAGTCTTCAGGGACTCTCCACCATCCACGCCTATGGGAGAGGACCAGACTTCCTCCAAAGGTGAGCAAATTGGTTTCCGTCAGTGATTGACGCAGATCAGCTTGAGCTTCATCTCGTCTCTCCGTGTAGTTTTCAGTTTACCTCTCAGCCAGCAAGTATCCGCCAGACCTCATACAGGGAAATGTCCTCTCAGCAAGCATCAGGCAGAGAGTGGTGCTCACCGTTGCTCTGGCTGTAATTGGATTACAGTATCTTTGTTTTTTTTTTCCTCCTCTCCTAGATATCAGGAACTGCTGGACACCAGCCAGGCCACCAACTACCTCTTAAGTTGCGCTATGCGTTGGCTGGCTGTCCGCCTGGACCTCATCAGTATCGCTCTTATCACTGCTGTCGCGCTGCTCATTGTCTTCATGCACGATCAGATACCTCCAGCTTATGCAGGCCTGGCGATATCATATGCAGTGCAGGTTGGTAAACAAACACCAAACGTACAATGTGTGCTGACTTTTGCAGGACCTTTTTATGTGAAAGTCAGTCTTTTGACACTGAGAAAGAGTCCCAGTTAAAGTGAGGTGGCATTTACCTCGACTCACTTTGCTTATCAGCTGTTTGAACTATGTCACCTTTCACAGATTAAACCTAGTTTTTATGACTTAAGTCATAAAATGTATTGTTGCTCGAAGATGTCAGCTGAGTTTTAATCAACAGCTTGTGATTGCTAAGGTCGAGGTTGTTGTTGTTATTGTAGGTTAATGTTGCTGGATTATCCACACGACTCTCCGAACTAGCAAAGCAACTTTAAATGATTTGACTGCTTCTATCTTGGTCGGTATTTGTTACCTTTTTTTAGCTGATTGGATAAATTTCAGTCTTTGTTTTTCAGCAGCCCATATTTTTACCTCAAAATCATATAGTTAATGTTTACCTGGTTTTTTTTTTATATTATGGACCGATACTTTTTCAGAAACTAGGTTTTTTTTAGGCCTGACAAAGCCAATCAATGGTTTCCATTGGTTTGATCGCTTGGTGGCTCCACCAGTGTGATATTTAGCCATGCAGAGATGCTATGATCAGTTCTTTGAGACCTCAAGACATCAGTTCATTCTGATACTGTATCATTTTTTATTCACACGAGTAAATTTACAAGTACTTGTCAACAACTGATTATGACCTCAAGGTCACTGTTCAATGTAAACACCCAAGGTTGTTGACAAGCTCATGGCCCACTATTTGTGTGTCTTATTTATTCAAACAATCATTGCTTCAGTTCATGCTACAATCACTGTAGTCATGGTAACTGTAGACTTTAATTATATTAACAGTCATGTGAAGAAGCCATCGTTGGTGAATCTGTTAATCATGCTTTACAGTTTTAGCTACTTTACTGAAAGGAGTAGCTCATTTAAATAAGCAAGTGTGGTATGTCGTCATTAATCATCATCTTTAACCCCTTTTTCTCCTCTTTGTTTTCTCGCAGCTGACCGGCTTGTTTCAGTTTACTGTGCGACTGCTGACAGAGACTGAAGCTCGGTTTACATCTGTAGAGAGGATCAATCATTACATAGAGGTAAGAGCATTGATTAGCACAGTGAGGAAGGTGGATTAAGTGGCACTCAGGCACATTGCACACGGTCACTGACTGGAATCACATCACCGGGACAAACCATTGAAACAGAACAGATGGATTCAGAGTTGCTGGCATGTTTATTTGTGTGTGTGCGGGTGTTTTCTGTGTGCGCATGTGATTGTGTGATAACCGCAGCAGGAAGCAGACAGAAGCCCAGTGTGTGGTCCATGCACACTCCAGAACACATGGCAAGGCTCGTGTCACACAAGAGCCAAAAACCACGAAGATACACAGACAAACTCCAACTTTATTTCTTCTCAAGTGTTAAGAAAAGCTCATAGAGAGCAAATCACTCCAGATCTGTCAGGGGGCTTGCACCTGCACTGAGATTCGAAGATTATTGCCTGATACCATCACTTCTCTTATCTCAGAGTCTGGGGAGTGAAGCGCCCAGAAAGAGTCCTGAGGCAGCCACTCCTGCCCCCTCCTGGCCTCAGGAGGGAAACATCACCTTCCAGGATGTGAGGATGTGTTACCGCGATGACCTGCCGCTGGTGCTGAAGAGCCTGTCGTTCACCGTTTTCCCAGAGGAGACCATTGGAATCGTTGGCCGCACAGGATCGGGTATGATCAACAGCTTCTGTTTGTTGGTGAGCATCCCTTTGGTCTGAGGAATTCACTTCTGTTCATGCTGGGATTTCTGTCTGTGTGTTGCAGGGAAGTCGTCTCTGGGTGTAGCTTTGTTCAGACTTGTAGAGCTGACTGGAGGCTCCATCCACATTGACGGGATCAATATTGCACAGATTGGTCTGGATGACTTGCGCAGCAAGCTCGCTATCATTCCTCAAGAGCCTGTACTCTTCATCGGTACAGTCAGGTAGTGCAATCACGCTTACTCGTTGCTCCAGAATTGTTTTGTCCTCCATTATTTTCTTTTTGTATCGATTATGCACATCAGTGAAATCAAATACATACACCCAAGCACTTAATGCACCTGCTTTATAGAAAATCTGTTTTAGCCATGCAGGCAAACGCCCACAATCGATATCTGTAGCTCATTCAATTTTTTGCATGCTTGTTATGTCGTCTTCACACACAAATAGCGACTTCTTCAAGCTTAAGTCAATGGACTGATTTATTTGACAAAATATTCTTTTTATGACTTCGTATAAATGTAAAATAAACAACAAAAATCGATAACATATTCTACATATTCGTTAGCGTCCGCGCTCTTGTCTGGATAATTGCCTTCAGTTCTATCATTTTGCCTGAAATTGGCTTGCGGATGTTTTTGGCGTTCATGTGTTGTGCAGCCTGCAGTGATCCGGCCGGTGGCTCTTCAGAGAGAAATTCCAACAGAAACAAAAGATGTGGCCTGGAACTAAAACAGCTGCATTGACAGACAGGAATAAATCAAATGGCAAAGAGTAGCATTGTCGTCATGTCATCGGCTGCCAGCTGCTTTTTGTTAGCCAACGAGTTCAGTCTGCAGTGTGAAGTGATTGCAATCATTGATATTTTGTAGTATTCTATATTTCACACCTTTCGATAAAGTTCCCATGATTTTTACTCCAGTTGAAAACCATGAAATTTCTGATTCCTGTTTGAAACAGGAGTAATTTGGACCCGTGGGATCGCTACTCCGACGCTGAGATCTGGGAAGCTCTTGAGAAGACGCACATTAAAGAAATGGTGAGTGGAAGAATAGCCGGATCATTGCTCTTTACATTATTTGTCCTAAACCATTGTCTACATGTGTGTTTGTGCCCTGTTTGACATTTCTCAGGTGAGCCAGCTGCCTCACTCGCTGCTCTCAGAGGTGACTGAGAACGGTGAGAACTTCTCGGTGGGAGAGCGCCAGCTTCTCTGTGTGGCCAGAGCCCTGCTGAGGAACAGCAAGGTGCTGATTGTTTAACACTGCTGCTTCACATTTTCACTGCTTATATCGCATGAAGACGAGCTTCTCCGTTTCTGTTGAAACTTCTGTTCCATTGAGCCTCTCTGTGTCTCCACCTGGATGGGATACCACTGTCACCTAGTGGTGTGTAATATAACTACAAGTCAGAAAGTTGTGAAGCTCGTGGTATCCTTTTTTTTTTTTTTCAGTTGTCAAAATTGCATAAATCCTGCATATGTAATATGACTTAAGTATTTTATTTTTGCATTGTGGGCTTTAAATTTCACTGTTTTGTTCCCACTTCAGGTCCTCATACTGGATGAGGCAACAGCAGCCATTGACACAGAGACGGACCGTCTGATCCAGGAGACCATCCGCAGTGCATTTGGCAGCTGCACCACTCTCATCATTGCCCATCGTCTCAACACGGTGATGAGCTGCAACAGGGTCATGGTCCTGGATAATGGCCAGGTGTGTATAGATGCAACATGACCAGACACACAGTTTTGTCTGTTGGTTGAAACTGGATACCAAGTTGAAACTTCCCTAATTTCCTGAGTGAGATAAGACAGTGTGCATCGTACCCGAGTGGTTTTCTAGCCGACTTTAAATGCAGACAGAGAACATGAAGTGATTACCAGGTTCAGTGGCAGCTCTTAGCCCGGTGAATAAGATGAGTTCAGCCCTCCTATCCAAGGATTCCTCACTGTGCTGACGATACTGTGCCAAAGTGGTAGATGCAGCAGGAAAGACGAGATTCAGGTTGTAAATTTAGCCCCTAATTTATTGCTACTGTGATTCTGTAACCTCCTTCATAGGCAGCAGGTCCCCAGTGAAAAGGCAGTTTCAGCAACATCATCAGTGAAGCTAAGATACTTTGCTGTTCGTAGGTTGCCTTAAATGATCCATTATTCATCCTGATCGCATTAAACGGCACATATTCAGTTCGATGATCACTGTAGCTTTCAGTTTTATCTTTTTCTTTTGTGCTGTATGGATCTGTGGGCCACACTGTCTCTATCCAAAATGTCAAACAGATATGGTGTTTGCTTGAGCCATGTCAACAGCTTTATGGAAGAGATGGGTAGTTATCAGCACTGGTTACGGAAGCTTGTGTCACTCAAAGTGTAACAAGGCTGTTTGAGGACAATATTTTCCCAATATTAAAATGCTTTTCATACTTTGCCGCTGGGAAATAACTTAGGTTTGCAATATTCTCCAAGATAATATGCCCAGACTTTATATGCTGGTTCAGATTTTCTTGTTTTATTTATTTATTAATTTTATCCTTTTTGTTATCACAGATTTTGGAGTTTGACAGTCCCGCCGCCTTGCTGGCAGATGAAAACTCCCGATTCAGAGCCATGATGGAAACATCAGAAAGCCAAAGCAGATAAGATGACGTACTGCAGCTGAACCGAGGACGTGATCCTGCAACACACTGGCACACATATGGCTAAACATGTAATAAACCAAGTCCTGCCATCGTGTGACCGTGGCAAGTTAAGAAAAACAGTGAAGAGTCAGTGTCACGACGTCCATTCGTTTTCACACCAAAGACAAAAAAAAAAAAAAAACAGAATTTGGAGCAGCACAGCAAGCAGCAGTATGCAAAGTGAGAAGTGACAGTCTCCTGCTCC
Source organism: Malacoctenus triangulatus (assembly GCA_032274725.1). NCBI lineage: Eukaryota > Metazoa > Chordata > Actinopteri > Blenniiformes > Labrisomidae > Malacoctenus > Malacoctenus triangulatus. The sequence continues at coordinate 12,164,238 of JAUESE010000056.1, read as the reverse complement.
ATGCTGTTAGGACACAGGAGGCTTAAACAATCAACTGCAAGTGAAACAGAGTTGAGACTCTGACAATAGCACTTTATGTTTCATGTAAATAGGTGAAGGACACAGGGTGCTTCCTTTTCCTTTAGGAGTCCTGTTAATCAGTGATTCTCAACTAGTTTTAGTCAAGTTGTTCCTATAACTTAAAGACCTCACTGTGCGAAAATATACTGTAACACAAAAATGAAATAGTATACAAATATTTATAGTTTCACAGATCTTTTTTTTAACTATGGGATTTTTTTATTTTGTACTAGGTAATCTTTACAGTGCACCTTTAAAATGATAAAATACTCTCTAATTATAATAGTTTTGTCTTGTTTTTCCTTGTAATTATGCAGTAATTTCAGTAAAGTGTTGCAGATGCGATATGTGCCTAGAACTATAAACACTTTCAGGTTATATAATGGAATTAGCCATGTGAGCATGCTTTTGAGACTGCATGCAAGTACTGTGTGTATGTGTGTGTGTGTGTGTGATTTTTTTTGTTGTTTTTTTTTTTTTTTTTTTTAAATGAGGTAATGTTTCAAAATGCTGGAGTTGAAACTGTGCACGTTTTCTGTTGTGGAAGCCAGTTTAATATTTCCTTGTGCAGAGGTACAGATGGTGTGGTACATTTTTTGCAACAATGATGAGGAGGACTGACATCGGTATGTGTCTTTATGTGACCTGTTTTCACAAGTCTGAGGTCGAAACTTCTGCCTTAAAATCAAGTATGTGCTGAACAATCAAGAAATGTGCAATATCTTCCGATTGCTTTGATACTTTCAAGATCGCCTTTGTACACTTCAGATTGTAACGTTGCAATATATTTTGGTGAAATGTTTGATTTTTAATATGAAGGTTCTTTCTTAATAAAAAGTATTTTTTATAGTGTGTTAGAATGTGTCCATTTGTTCAAGGTTTAGGCTGAAAGGAATCTCCCCAGATTTGTATTTACAGGTTTTGGAGTCCTTTTTTTTT
>JAUESE010000056.1:12127859-12143063 GCA_032274725.1 Malacoctenus triangulatus | reverse complement strand
GACCCGTCTGACTCCAACATGCTGTGGGACCCCGTGTTCATGATGGAAGCCATCGCCAACCCCTCGGCTCAGAACTTCAGCCACTCCATGGTGGGCAAGATCCTCAACGACAGCGCGGCCAACCGCTACAGCTTCGTCTGCAACGTGCTCATGGACGTGTGCGTCGACCACCGGGACCCCGAGAGGTGTGTTAGTCCTGTGCTGATGATGTTGTGTGTTTGTCGCTTTGTGTTTTTTCTTGACCTGTGGTAACAGGTTGTGCGATGTGCTTTCAGGGTGAACGACATTGGGATCCTGTGCGCAGAACTGACTGCGTATTGTCGCTCTCTGAGTGCCGAGTGGCTCGGCATTCTCAAGGCCCTCTGCTGCTCCTCCAACAACGGCAACTGTGGCTTCAACGACCTGCTGTGTAACGTAGATGTGAGTCGTGGTTTCATCTTCACTCGTTTTGTAATTTTCGTCTCTTTTCTTGCCAAGTAGGCTCTTATTTTTACTCACTGCTCAGTAACAGCCTTTTCCCTGCACCTGTGCCCTCCAGGTTAGCGATCTGTCCTTCCACGACTCCCTGGCAACATTCGTAGCCATCCTCATTGCGAGACAGTGTTTGCTGCTGGAAGACCTGGTGCGTTGTGTCGCCATCCCTTCGCTCCTCAATGCTGGTAAGAGTGAATTCTTCTCAAATGCGGATGCTGTTTATGTAGATGCCATGTTATGTCCAATATGTTTCCTCTCATTTCAACTATTTATTCTCTATTTTTTTAACTTCATATCAATTAATATGTTAATGATAAAAAAAGAGACTTTGGGGATTTTCTTTAAATCCTCTTTTGGGTTCTTAAGCTTCTTTTATTAAAGTGTCTTTTTCAGGTAACAGCCAACTTGATATCACAAGATTTTTTTTCGAACCAAACGATATGCCTTTAGATTCTATTCCCTAAATGTTGCCTTTTTGTCCGGTCCATCGTTTTCTGCTCCATTGAGATGCAGCCTAATGCGAGTTCTTCACACTACCCGGCCTTCATTCGTTTTTATATTCTTTCAGGCATTCTCTAAATGAGCGCGCAGCATATTGCAGCCCGGCTCATAAGAAGGAAAATCCCGCTTTATAATACGCTACTTTAATCAGCGAGGAGAGTAAAGGCGACGCATTTGATCCAGGTCCATGAAGCCTCTGTGCGGTTTGTGCGTCCGCCAGGGAAGTGTCTGCGTCTCCCCACTGTTAATCTTTTTTTTTTCTCCTCCTCCCAGCGTGGAGACAAAGCCTCATTCAGCCGTGCTGTTTGCTTGGGTTTTGCTAATTTTAAAGTGCTGCTGCGCATGCCAAATGCCAACAGCCTTCACTTGTGGTTAAAGCTTTGTTCTTGCTCCCTCTTTCCCGACAACAGCTTTATGAAAAATTCCACTTCATCCTGCCTGATGAGAAGTCTATCTAGGACAAGGTTTAATTTTAGTCCTGCGATTTAGATGAGCTGGATTGTACAGCCCAGCCCCCCCCCCACAAGCACCAAAGTAAAGTGATCCTACCATATGCAATAAGACAAAAAAACCAATCAGCTTCTCTGTGTCTGATCTGCACCTCAGCCTGCAGCGAACAAGACTCCGAGCCAGGAGCGAGGCTCACCTGCAGGATTCTTCTCCACCTCTTCAAGACGCCACAGCGCAACCCCGTCCCCCAGGACGGTGTGAAGTCAGGTAGTGAACGCAGCCAGGAAGAAAGACTCTGTAGCACCCTCCCCGCTGTTGGAACAGGAAATGTTCACTTCTAAACCGGTATCATGTCTTTGCAGACAAATCCTCAGTTGGTATCAGATCGTCTTGTGATCGTCACCTTCTCGCAGCCTCTCAGAACAGCATCGTTGTCGGAGCAGTGTTTGCTGTTCTCAAAGCCGTGTTCATGCTGGGTAGGAGTCTTTATCATCTCTGGCTGTGAGGAGTCTCGCGGTGCGTTCACTTGTTGGATTTACTCTTTTTTTTCCTTCTGTCTGTATAGGCGACGCCGAGCTAAGAGGCTCAGGTCTGTCTCACCCCGCTGGTCTGGATGACATATCCGAAGGACGCAACGTCTCCATAGAGACGGCCAGTCTGGATGCGTACGCAAAGTATGTTTTGAAGACCATCTGCCAGCAGGTGAGAGTGTTGCATCAAACTGCATCTATGAAATTCTATTAAAATTCAGGACAAATGTTCATACAGTCAGTGTGGTGGTTGGGGGGGGGACGGGGGGGTCTAAATTGAAAGTGCTGAAGCAGCTAATCACCACAGAAGCCTCTCTGTTGTGCGTACCTGCGCACACAATCTCCATTTTAACGCTCGGCTCCAGCACTGGTGCGTTTTTCTGTCCAAAGCTATCATAAGAACACTGCCAGCTTTCTGTTTTTGCTTTCCTGACCATCTTGTAAATGCAGTCACTTGAAGTGTGCATAATAGCCTAAATTAGATCATTTTTCTGCACCAGATGTCACTTATTGCACATAGCTATGAAGGCCAGAGAGGGAGCTGGCAGCAGCTCAGAGGGCCGGACATGCTCACAGGCCTCATGAGACTTCAGACACATTTTCTACTCGGCGTCGCTCTGGCATGTGCAGTTCTATTCCTGAGGAATGACCCATTGGCCCGCTTTCATCACCACCCAACCATCCTCGCTTGACAAAGTCTATCTAAATATTTCGATTTGAGCTTCACAGAAGTGGCTGACTGCTGTCAGATTTCCCATTTTCCAACCTTTTTTTTTTCCCCCCTCCCCCTCCATGCCTGCAGGAATGGGTGGGCGAGCGCTGCCTGAAGTCTCTGTCGGAGGACAGCAGTGCCCTGCAGGACCCCGTGCTGGTAAACATTCAGGCCCAGCGGCTGCTGCAGCTCATCTGCTATCCTCACCGCCAGTTGGACAGCGACGAGGGCGACAACCCTCAGAGGCAGCGGATCAAACGCATCCTTCAGGTGAAGAGAAAATTGAACTCAACATTTTGTCTGATTCAATCATTCAGCTGATTCTATTTCTGGTCAGCTTTCAAATAAAATATGAAAACTCAGGATCAAGTATGTTGAACTCGACAGTCTTGATGAATCTTTTATCATCTGTTGCGACTTGGCCTCGGTTTAAACTGTGGAGTTTTGCTGCCCTCTGCTGACTGAATAAGATGCACAAAAATGTGTTCTCAAGGTTCTGAAGACGCAAGAGACCGTGATTGAGTGATTGTGTTTTTTTGCAGAATATGGACCAATGGACGATGAGACAGTCGTCTCTGGAGCTGCAGCTGATGATCAAACAGAGCACCAACAATGTGAGTGTTGTGTCTGTGTTCTTTAAGTATCTGCTGCAATTCATCACTCAAGTATTTGATTTTGTGTTCAGGAACCTTCAATGTACTCTTCAATCCTTCAGCTGCTGTGTGAGATTATTTGAAATTTGTGTCTTGTGTATTGAATTATTTGTCCTTTTTTCTCATCAGGAACTCTACTCTCTGTTGGAGAATATTGCAAAAGCCACTATTGAGGTGTTTCAGAAGTCAGCTGAGATGAACTCCAATAACCCCTCAGGGAACGGAGCCACAGTCCAAGGAGGCTCCGCATCCAACAACAGCACCACAAGCAAGATCAAACCCATTCTGAGGTGTGCATCACGTGCATGTTTTAGATATATCTTGCCGATACACTCTGCACTCTCCCCTTGTGTTTGAATGGAACTCGTGCATGTCGTGCTTTAACTTGGATCACTTGCACCGTGACCTGCAGCTCGTCGGAGCGATCGGGTGTTTGGCTTGTGGCGCCGTTGATCGCCAAGCTGCCCACCTCAGTCCAAGGCCACGTGCTGAAGGCTGCAGGAGAGGAGCTGGAGAAAGGACAGCACCTGGGCTCCTCCTCACGGAAAGAGAGGGACAGGCAGAAACAGAAAAGGTTGGTGACACACTGTCAGTGCTTTCATCGCTCAATTTTGTAGTTGTCAAAAAACAACCAGCCACTAATCTGATTTAACAGAAACCTGATGTTCTGGATGTTAAGACAAGGTTCTCTTCTGTATCGTTTGCTTTTCCCTGTGCAGCATGTCTCTTCTGAGCCAGCAGCCGTTCCTGTCTCTGGTACTGACCTGCCTGAAGGGGCAGGACGAGCAGAGGGAAGGTCTCCTCACCTCACTCTACAACCAAGTGCAGCAGATAGTCACCAACTGGAGAGAGGACCAGTACCAGGATGACTGCAAGGCCAAACAAATGATGCACGAGGCTTTGAAACTACGGCTGAATCTTGTGAGCACTTATTGAAACAGGAAGCATGACAACCAAGAAAGAGGAAAACATGTTGCACATGATAAGTTTTAGCTGCAGCATGTCATTGAACAGTGGTACTTGTTATTTAAATGACCTCATTTTATGAAAAAGCAATTCAGATGTGTACAAAAACTGCAAAAATGACAAACTTTATGAAAACCGCTCACTTTAGCTAATCTTGTTTTTTGTTTTGTTTAATTAAGGTCGGTGGCATGTTTGACACGGTGCAGCGCAGCACCCAGCAGACCACCGAGTGGGCAGTCCTCCTCCTCGACATCATCAGCAGTGGCACCGTGGACATGCAGTCTAATAAGTGAGTCAATGAAATCATTGACCAGTGTGAACTCAAGCTATTACCTGATTGGACAATGGAGTGATAATCAAGTTCAGTTGTTGATACATTTGGCTTTTTTTCTCCTTCTGTGTTCCAGTGAGCTTTTCACTACAGTGCTGGACATGCTGAGTGTGCTGATAAACGGCACGCTGGCTGCTGACATGTCCAGTATCTCTCAGGGCAGCATGGAGGAGAACAAGAGAGCCTACATGAACCTGGTCAAGAAGCTCAGGGTAAGAAAGGAGCACAATGATGAGTCCTATGTTAGTGTTTCACTTTTATTTCCTGTTCATGTAGTGTAAAGTGGCGATCTGATTAAACATGAGTGATAATCCTGGGGGAGGGGAACAAATGAGAGATCAACATGTCATTTATAAAAAGATCTTTGTTGAGCTGAAGGGGAAATAACTCTGCTTGAGCTGTCACACTGGCTCCTGTATTCAACCGTGAAGTGTGACTGAGAACAAGTGTTGTGGTGTCAAAAAAAGAGCCGTCAGCATCTTTGATCAATGTACGCATGTTGAAAATAGACACGACACTTCGTTTCATAGAGGTATTTTTTGTTTTGTTTTGCGTTACAGAAAGAGCTCGGCGACAGGCAGTCTGAAAGTTTGGAGAAGGTTCGACAGCTTCTACCGCTGCCGAAGCAAACACGCGACGTCATCACGTGTGAACCTCAGGGTTCACTCATAGACACAAAAGGCAACAAGATCGCTGGGTTCGAAAAGGAGGTAAACTTTCACTTTGCTTTTCGAAAGAGGATCTTTAGTGTGAACTGGAAATACATTACAGTGACTTCCTACACAGTTCCTTTTGTGAGAACATTGATGTTCCATCTGTAACATTTTGCCATTTGACCACTTTATAAAGACATTTGAAGAACAAAGGTTGCTATTACTTGACTGCTGTATATTTGCTCCTTCAGGGTCTCCAAGTATCAACCAAACAGAAGATTTCCCCCTGGGACGTCTTTGAGGGTCTGAAGCACTCGGCCCCCCTCTCGTGGGGCTGGTTCGGGACGGTACGCGTGGACCGCAAAGTCACCAAGTTCGAGGAGCAGCAGCGTTTCCTGCTGTACCACACCCACCTGAAGCCCAAGCCCCGCAGCTACTACCTGGAGCCTCTCCCACTGCCCCCCGAGGAGGAGGAGCCCCTGACCCCCGTCTCCCAGGAGCCCGAGAAGATAAAGGAGGCCGTGAAGCCCGAGAAGAATGTTCCCGCAGTGCCCTCTGATACGAGCAAGAAGAAGTCCAACAAGAAAAAGAAGAATTCATCCACATCGACGAAGACAGAAGTGAGTTAAAGTTGCTGCTCTTAGATATGATTGGAGTTACAGGATTTCCACATTCTGATTGGTTTTATTTCTTGTAGGATTATGTCAATCGAACACCAGGTACTGGGAGCTATGGGACCAATATGCCTCCAGAGCTGATGCAGAATCACCCATACAGACTACCCTACAGCCAACAGCCCATGAGCATGTACACACAGAACCAGCCTCTACCTCCAGGTCAGTTCGAAGACTCCTGTCGTCACTGCAGAACACTCGTTGAGCGCTTCTTTCCCAGACTGCGAGTTAATTCCTCTTGAAAACCATCTGAGAGTGTCGTCTGTTTGTCGTCAGGAGGCCCAGGATTAGAGCCTCCGTACAGACCTGCCCGCAACCCACAGATGAACAAAATGATGCCCACTCGGCCCAGCTATCCATCCATGATGCCGGGTATGCAAGGAAACATGCCCGGGATGATGGGACTGGAGAAGCAATACCAAATGGGTTACAAACCCCAGCCCACCATGCCACAGGGCCAGATCCTGCGGCAGCAGCTCCAGGTCAGACTGGTGAGTCATCGGCGTCTCTTTGACAAGTACAGTTCACAGCTGTGATCCAGGTGTTTCAGTGATTTACTGTCTTTTCAGACATTCTTTCACCAATGCAACACAGCAGATCTGAACATTTAGAGGCATGACAGACAGTCGTATCTACATGTATATTCTACCTGAACCACTGTTCTGATTTAAAAATATTCGGTCTCCCTGATGCAAGGCAATACTCTGAAGTCCCGTTAAGGTTATTACAGGAGTTAATCAGTGGTTAATTAACGACAAATTAATAGCTAGCTAGCTCAAGCACAATCAGCAAAATTAATCGTGTAATTACTGTTCAAATTTAGAGCCTGTTCACATTGAATTTTTTTCATTTATTTCACTTTTGATAAAAGAGAACGACTCAGTTTTCTTTCTAACTCGTATTTTCTTCCAATTCAGAATCAGAGTTTAATGGGGCAGCAGATTAGGCAAATAACTCCCAATCAGCCATACACGTCAATGCAGGCGTCTCAGGTGAGTCTGTTTTATTCATCATGTCATCTCTGATCAGATGACTTTGAATGTGCCAAAATCAGACAAATTGGTACTTTTCTTTATGACATGATGTTGCCTGGATTGTCTCCTTTTCTCTTTATAACTGCCAACATTGTTCTCGCCCTGGTTCAGAACATATCTCAGGGCTATACCTCATACGGATCACACCTGAGCCTGCAGCAGCACCAGTCCCAAAGTGGCGGTATAGTTCCTTCCTCCTACGGGAACCAGAACTTCCAGGGCGCCCATCCTGGAGCCAACCCGGCCGTGGTGGATCCTCTCAGGCAGATGCAGCAGAGGCCGAGTGGTTATGTTCACCAGCAGGCTCCAGGCTATGCACACAATATGCAGAACACACAGAGGTCAGTCAAAACACCGAAAGTTCCCTCTGCTTTTTTTTTTTTGCGTTTGCTGTTTGTTCTCATGAGCCATTTTGTTGCCTGTATTCATTCATTTTCCCTGGTCCCATAAATGTCAGGTTTGCCCACCAGCCCATCCAGCAGAATGCCATCATGCACAGTCTCGGTCATATGGGAGGCCAGGGTGTCCATCCAGGCTTGAGGCCCAATCAGATGCTGGCAGAGCAACAGCAGCAGCAACAGCAGCAGCAGCAGCAGCAGCAGGCGGCCCAGCAGCAGCAGCAGCAGCAGCAGTACCTCAGACAACATGCACTTAGAGTGAGCCACTCGTCATGTCTCCACCCCAGCCCAGTTACAATTTGTTTGGGTTTGCCGTCACAACATGCTGCTTTCTAAGAAACGTCTGGTACACGCATTTACATATGAACAACACGTAAAAGATTCCTTCACTAATTGCTTTCTCTTGTCTACGTTCCCACCACAGCAGCAGCAGGCCCAGCAGGTTCCACAGCAACAGCAGCCGCAGCAGCAGCAGCCGGTCCAACCACAGCAGGTTCCTCCTCAACAGCAAGTCCCGCAGCAGCAGCAGCAACAGCAGCAGCAGGTGTCGGCCGTGCCCCCTCCAGGCCAGGCTCAGAACCAGGGCCTGGGCATGCAGCCGCTGCCCCCGCAACAACCCTTGGTAGGTCCAGTTCAGACGGTGGCGGTCCTCAGTGGTGCTGCTGGTTGTATGATGCACGCAGCGTGCTACCTCCAACTAAAGTGTTGGAGTTTTCAGCACTTTGCCCTGTTAACAAAGAGGCATTGGCTTTCAAGAAAATGTCCTGGTAGAAGTTCTTAATGGGCCAACCAATCAAATGCCTACAGTCTGTTGACCTCACCTTGCTGCTAGTTTGGGCCTGAGTGAAAGAGGTCTCAAAAAAACTGTCGGGAAACAGATGCCAAACATAATGCAAATAATCACAAAGCAGGTAGAACTCAGCCAAGTGGTTACTCATGGAAAAGTTCCTCCATTAGAAGACCAACATGTCTGAGGATCCTATGTCTCTGTACAATGGCTACTTTAACACCTTGAAGTTGTTCCAACGACTGTTTCTCTCTACGTGCAGTTCCAACGACAGGGCATGCAGCAGACTCAGCAGCAGCAGCAGACTGCAGCTCTGGTCAGACAGCTGCAACAACAACTTTCAAGTGAGTCCGAAGCCTCCCGATCAGCAATCACTACTTTATCAGTTTTTCACGTCTACATTGATCATTTTCTCTCTTCTTTTTTCCTTCCAGACACACAAGCAGGACAGGGCCCCAACTCATATTACTGATTGTGCTCCTTCATAATGCTGTGCTGAGAACAGGCCCATTGTTCCATGTGGAGTCCAGCTCTGTAGATCGTCCCAGATTATGTCTATTTCTACGAAGATAGTTAGATCGGAAGACTGTTCAAGTCTCCAAGGACCACCAAACAGACGAACCAAATCCCAGTGAGACCACTGAGGCAACGATAAAGTATCTCGACTTCAGTTGATGTAATTATGGATTATCAAAGGAGGGATCCGGATCTGAAGTAGAAACATGGTTAATGATGGAGAAGTCTATGTACAAAATACCACAAATTATAAGAATAATGCAATTTTTTATTTTATTTCAATTTGTACAATTTTTTCAGTTTCGTGTATTTCTCATTAAAAAAATCATGTCAGTTTTTATGTCTTGTTGGATGCGTTCGTTTACAATTCAGGGGAACATTATCAACAAAATAATTTATAATATCTTTTTCAGCAAAAATGTATGAACGCATGAATATGTGACTGAAACTTGACTATTTCAAACTTTTAGACTTTTTGCTTTTCTTTGGTTGCTTTGCTTTACTTGGACTCTCGATGCGAGCAAAAAGCACCCCTGTGTCTGGCCCCAGTGCGCGCCCCTCCAAGGGGCAGTCCAGCCCCCTGAACCTGGGCAGAAAGGTCAGGGCCGCCCAGCTCCTCTCGTGGGGACGCACCGCGAGTCTGGACAGCAGTTTGTCTGAAATCTCCGGCACCACTGGCTGCAGGAGCGTGCCGTACACCCTCAGACACTCCAGGGACACGTGGACGATGGTGTCCAGCCAGCGTTGGTCCCCGCCGTCCCCCCCGTCCAGCTTCCAGGGCGCGTGGCGCTGCACGAACCCGTTGGTGAGCCTCACGCAGGCGCTGATGGCTTCCAGAGCTTTATACACATGCAAGCTTTCGTAGTGCTTTCCCACCACAGCTGGGAGATTCCCCACAGCCTCCAACATGTGGTAGTCTTCCACTGCTGCTCGGCCCCCAGGCGCTTCGGGGAAGGAGCGGGGGCAGAAGGAGGGGTAGACCTGGGCAGGGTTCAGAGCTGGAGCAGTGCAGCGGTTCAGCAGACCGCCCAGAGAATCGGCCAGCTCTGCGTTGAGCAGTTTGATAGCTTTATCGCCTCTGTAGTCACAGTCGGAGTCTGGCACGCCCTGCCGGAGCAGGAAGTACCTCATACCGTCTGTTGTGAATGTTTGTGAGCACTCGAGAGGATCCACCACGTTGCCCAAACTCTTGGACATCTTCTTCCCGTCGACCGTCCAATGGGAGTGCACGTGTATCGTCCGAGGCAGCGGCAGTCCGGCTCCGAGGAGGAAAGCGGGCCAGTAGAGGGTGTGGAACTTCAGGATGTCCTTCCCTACGACGTGACGGGCCGCGCGCCACCACCGCTCATGTTCCCCCGGGTAGCCCAGCACGGTGAGGTAGTTCACCAGAGCATCCAGCCACACGTAGATGGTTTGCTCGGCGTCCCCCGGGACCGGGATGCCCCACTGCAGGCGGCTCCTCTGACGCGACACCGACAGGTCCGGGAGGTCCTTCTGCAGCCACTCCACAGCCGCCTGGTGGAAGCGCTCGGGCTGCACGGCCCGGGGATTCTCCCGGAGCCAGTCGAGCAGCTGACCGCGAAATGCAGACAGACGGAACATGTAGTTGTCCTCTTTCATCCATTCCACCTGAAAGACAACAGAGAGGGTTGTGATTGAGGCAACATGAGTAAAAAACTCAACAAAGCAGACAGTGAGGAGTTGCTCCACTCTTCCTGTCCCATGTTTTGACATGACTATGTCTTCAATTTCAGCCACAAATAAAAGGCTCGAAAACATTTCTTTAGAGAAAGCTGCTCACTCAACATAAGCAGTGCAACATTTTGCTGCTGAACATTTTGGATTGTCAGGTTATACTTTGCACGATCTCAGTTACCTTGTGTCCGCTCTCCAGCGACACTTTAATCTCCTTCCCCGACGAGTCCACGGCGTCGGCGACCTGCGTGGGCATGAGGAAGCTCTCGTCCTGCGTGGAGTACCAGCCCTCGTAGCTGCCCTTGTAGATGAGCCCTTTGTTCCAGAGGACCGACCAGAAATGCTCCACAGCCTGACGGTGCCTCGGCTCGGTGGTTCTGATGTAGTCCGTGTGCGAGATGTTGTAGCTGCTGAAGAGATGCTCGAACCGTCGGGACACGTCGGTGCAGAAGGTCAGAGGGTCTTTTCCTGCAGCCTCGGCAGCCTGCTGGATCTTCAGGCCGTGCTCATCTGTGCCTGAAGTGCAAAACGTGGGATTGTTTAAAAAAAAAAAAAACATACTTATGCATGCATACTTTTAATGAATGAGGGGATTACCTGTTGCAAACCTTGACTGAAACCCCTGCAGGACCTTATATCTGTGCAGGCAGTCAGCAATCACAGCTGAGTACAGGTGTCCTAAATGAGGGGCCGCGTTGACATAGAAGATGGGGGTGGTCACGTAGTGACTCTCGGGGTCTGAGCACGGCTGGCTGCTCCTGGGTCCCGCCGCAGAGCTGCTCTCGTGCCTCCGCTGAGCTGAACATGCTGATAAAAACGGAGTTCCGGTGAGTCTCCGGGCAGCTTCACAGCCCCTGATCACGCCAAGCAAAGGGAGCCTCATCACTGGAGTCCCGGAGACACCGACATGAAGACCTCAGAGCGGTGTCGAACCTGGCACTCGGTTGACTGGAGATACGGTACCTCTGGACGGAAAGCGAGCAGGGAACTCAGAGTAGTTCCTGGGTGTGGTGACGAATTACGAGAGAAGAATCGATGAAAATTAAAGATATTCTTGTAAACACAGTACCCATGTGTTTGGTTGCTGTGAAGGTTAGCAGCGGTTCCGGGTTTAGGGATTGACAAGCACTCCACCAATCAGAACGCTTCGTCTACGGTAGCAACCACCAATTAGATCCCTTCGTTGTTTATGTTGCAAAATGTATTGAATTAATTTCCTCTATTAAGTTGTGAAACGTGAAAGTTACTCAGACCAGCAAAATGTTTCATAGCGAAGTTTCCTTTTCCTCCACATAGATTTTTATTTTCGTAAAAATGGGTATGACATTTACAGGGATACGCCTATAAATAGATATTCCTCCATCTGTAACTATTCCGTGGAAATTTCAAAGGAGAATTTTCCTCTTACATATCCTCTTAATATCTTCCTACATTTGATATAAGTGTAGTTTGAAGCTGCTAAGCTCTAATCTTGATTCTACATTCTTTGTGTTTGCATCATTTCACTGCGTGTTGTGGATAAAAATCAATATTGCGTGATGTTTGATTCTCTGCAAGTTACTTATTAATTTTACGTGATATTTTTTTCTCGTTTCCTTGGTAATTAACAGGAAGTGAAGGTTGACAGCCGGCCAATCAGCTCCCTCGCTGTCCGATAACGGTACCGAATGGGGTGGACGTGCCGACCGAGGTAAAACATTTGTTTTTCTCTAAGTGTCAGCTAAAATATATATTACGATCAAACACGTCCGGTTTATATCGACCGCGTTTGTCTTTTCGTCTCTCTGGCGGTTTCGGGCGGTTTCGAAGCTCGCTTCTGCTTCGAAGCGTCGCTGCAGGAGTCAGCTTATCATGTGATCTGTGAAACATGGAGCGCCTGTTGATTCACTCCGGCAAAGTTTTATACGTGACGCCGCAACTTTTGCGCCTCGGCTGTTTCAGATGGATGTGAACCGTGTGGATTTCTACATCGGCCTGTCGCTGGCTCTGAGCTCCAGTGTTTTTATCGGGGCGAGCTTCATCCTGAAGAAGAAGGGCCTGCTGCGATTGGCCAGCAAGGGCTCCATGAGAGCAGGTACGCTGTTTTGCTCCCTGAGTACATCTGATGCATTGAAACTAAACCAAACCCAAAATGATGATCGAGTGAGTAATCAGAGCGATTTCCTGGAGCAGCATATTTTCCTAGGACTAACCTGGTAAAGCAATGAATCTTAAAAGGCAAAATAAAAATACTTTAAAATAATAGTTATAATAAAGAAATTCTTGCTGCACTCACAAACAAGAAAAAAGACATCATTTGGGGTAATTACAATAAACAGAGAGGAAGAACACGGAGCTTTACTCGTTCATCCAATGATTCACATACAATATATGTTTTTCTCTTAAATATAAAATGAAAAGTTGAGAACTTTCCATAATAAAGGCTTGTTTATTATGAAAAGAAACTATTGCCATATCACATTGATTTTCATTTTGTACTTTCTGTATCTTGAAGGTCAAGGGGGGTATGCATACCTGAAAGAGTGGCTATGGTGGGCAGGACTAATATCAAGTAAGTGAATGCTTGATGTTCTGGTGGCATTATCATGGGCAATGTGGTCTGGCTGTTTTTGCTCCTGGTTGTGCTGCTGGCCAGCTCAGCACAGGAACACTGTGGTCTTTGTTTCACGGGAAAGAAGCGGCGCTCTGGTGGGTTTGGCATTCAGGCTGATGATGTTGCGAATAATGCATGCTCCATATTGTGTGGGTTCCTTACAAAGTGCTCATTTGCACATGTGGGTTTGAAGAAAGTCATATTTTCCAAGTTCAACCTCATCAGCTGCTGCCGTTTCTGAGTGTGTGTGTTCTCATGGTGATCTGGTGTCTTGCAGTGGGAGCCGGGGAGGCAGCGAACTTCGCTGCTTATGCCTTTGCACCGGCCACACTGGTCACCCCGCTTGGAGCACTTAGTGTGCTTGTCAGGTGACTTTTCAAGGTTTATTGTTATCTCTCAAAGTGAGAGAGAAATTTACTGCTGCTTCAAAACAATCAACTGAAGAAATAATTGCAAAAATAATAACTATTAGAAATGCATACATTCAATTGTGTGCCAACATTGTCTGCTGTTTTTCCCCAGCGCGGTTCTCTCCTCGTACTTTCTGAACGAGAGGCTGAATGTGCACGGGAAGATTGGCTGCATGCTGTGCGTGTTGGGCTCCACAGTGATGGTGATCCACGCTCCACAGGAGGAGGAAGTCGTCTCTTTGAGCGCCATGGCTGAGAAGCTCAAAGACCCAGGTAAACCCACTCCAAAATCGGTCTGATCCGATTAACCGTGTTGTGGAACCTGAATGCCACAAAACGCATGTGTGGGTGTGTTGTTTTCTCCGGGGTACTAACTCGTCCTTACGTGCTTCCACTAGGTTTCATTGTGTATGCTGTGTGCGTTGTGGGAAGCAGCCTGATTCTTGTCTTTGCTGTGGCGCCGCGGTTCGGACAGAAGAATGTGCTGGTCTACATCCTGATCTGCTCTGTGATTGGCTCCCTTTCTGTGTCTTGTGTCAAGGGCCTGGGCATTGGCATTAAGGAGCTGTTCGCTGGCACAGCGGTGCTGAAGGAGCCCCTGTTCTGGTCCTTAGTCATCTGTCTGGTCATCTGTGTTAGCGTTCAGATCAACTACCTGAACAAAGCCCTCGACATATTCAACACCTCCCTAGTCACGCCCATTTACTACGTCTTCTTCACCACCTCCGTCATGGCCTGCTCAGCCATCCTCTTTAAGGAGTGGTTGAGAATGAGCACTGATGGAGTGGTAGGCACCATCAGTGGCTTCCTCATCATCATCTTGGGCATTTTCCTCCTCCATGCCTTCAAGGACATTACGTTTACCTGGGACGCTCTTCCACTTTATCTCAGGAAGGGGCCTCAGCGGTTCCTCGGTGGCCAACAACCATATGTAGCTCTGCCCAGCCGTGTTCCGCAAGCAGACGACATAAAGCTGCCCAGAGAGGGAGGTGTGAAGGGGGGCAGTAGTATGCACCAGAGAACGCCTTAACAAGGGTCAGTGCTACCTCCAGGTTGTTGTTGTTGTTGCAGTTTCGGTTCACCATTCAGCTTCACAGTTTGAAGTGAGTCTTGAAAGCTGAACTTCATTCACTGCACAGAACACACTGGATAACCAAAGTTATAGTAACTTTACAAATTTACAATTATGGGAGGAGAACACTGGATTTCATTCAGATGCATTTCCCTCCGTTAGCGTCGGGTCGCGACAGCCAATTTCCAGTGAAGTGAATGTCTGCTGAACTGCCGTGTAAATTTTGTACAGCATGTTTAAAAGTAGTGGATCTAACTTGGTGTTAGTAAACCATGTTGTGCCTTCCGTTACAGAAAACCACATCCTCTTTGTAGTGTTGCACTTTTAACTTTATTACTGCAAATGTGCGAGTTGTTTTGCTGCTAGACATAAAGCCTATCCTCTCCTGCTCTGAATGCAGAGTCAATGATTGCTTTAATGAGTAACTGGATTACCTCGGTACTATGTATAAACTGGACCAAAGAATGTTCTTTCAGCGAGTAGAATAATTTTCTATATGTGTCAAGTCTCTAATGTAACTGTACTATTTGTGTCTGATCAATAATGCTGATTAAAAAATTCCACTAACTTTTGCAAAGGATGGATAGAATTTTTTTGTCATGTAGTTTATTGTACAGTCCATGAAGTTCACTGCACGTCGTGCCTCTCGAGTCGAGACATCTTCATAGTTTCTTCTTTTTTTTTTTTAACCAGTGTGATGAAGTCCTTGTGGCCGTCAGATGAGGCTGAACTTTCCAGTCTTTTCTGTTGAACCC
>JAUESE010000056.1:12100735-12113229 GCA_032274725.1 Malacoctenus triangulatus | reverse complement strand
GAGAACGATGTGGGAGCTGGAGTAGAGCAGAGTACCATGTCGGGGTCGTTCCAGCCCCCGGGGCCTGCCGAGGGGACGACGATGTCCTGGTGAGAGGCCGTCCAGTCCAAGATGGACTTGATGGAGCTCCACGAGTCGTACACGTCAGCGAAGTTCCGCCAGTGGTTACACGTGTTGCGAATGGCCGTGTAGTTGGGCTGGAGGCACAACAAGTGTTTTTTGATGTAACACGAAGTCGAGGAAGTTCAACATGTAGATCTGAGACTGTTGTGAAGTGACACAGAAATGACAAAATATTGTAATGGAACAAAAAAAACCAACCCTCACCTGTCTGAAAGGCCACTCATACAAAGGCCACTCGCAGGAATACACGATGCTTCTTCCAGTTTGGTTCAGTGCTTTCGACATGTTTTTGTAGCCTGAACACGGACAAACAAGCATTGGCCTTGAGATCACTTGGACCAGAATTTAGGAGAAAAGAACCTGCAACCGTATTGATTTCAAGAACAGGGTTTACAGCTTCAGGCTCAGACTGAGACGAGCTTTTCAGTGTTTGAACAAATCCCAAAGCTCACCCTCTCCCAGCAAAGTCCAGTCCATGTAACAGCCATCAAACTTGAGCAGGTCCACTTCCCACTCTGCGAACGTCTGAGCATCAGTCTCATAGTAACCCAGACTGCCAGGGTATCCAGCACAGGTGTTCTTCCCCACATCTGCATAAATTCCCAGTTTCAGCCCCTTAGAATGGACCTAAAACACAGGCAGGGAGAACAACTCCTCCAGTGGACAGTTGGTGCAGTGATTGTGCACTTCGGCCAGCAGGTGGCAATATTACACAGCAAGAAGCTTGGTATTTCTGTAACGTGGTGCCACTCGGCCTTCATTCACTCCAGGACTTTGGTTTTTAGCGGTCTGCATCTTCCCTGAACAAAGAGTTTTGGTCTGAAACCAGCCTGTCAAACTGGTTTCATGCTCGTCTCCACTGTGACACTGCAGCAAAGAGGGTGATGAGTACCTCTGATGCTTCCTCTCAATGAAACCTGAAACCTGGGCTCCTCATCTGGTCCCACCTCCTTCATTATGTAAATAATTGCAAACTGGAAAGATTGGATGTATAATGAATACCTAATCTGCATACGTACGCACTTCTACTTCCTGAACTTTTTTTTCCAATTTCAACAAACTTGTGATTGATAGGATCACACCGCACTTCATACCATCTAGATTCGTTCAACACTGTAAACTGTAATAAAAGCTGTCGGTTTAAATAACAAACCTGCGCAAGCTGGCTTGTAAACTGATTCAAATTTAGGACATTTTTTGATTTGCTCTCCCCCTTAAGCCTTTTTCTTTTAATACATGTAGCCTTGATAATGTATTCAGTTAAAAAGTCTTGGATATAATCTCTTCTAACTGCTACTCACATAGTCGGCCAGCTTCTTGATGCCCCCTGGGAATCTTTTGGGGTCTGCCTGCAGGCGGCCCTTGGCGTCACGCTCTTGCAGGGGCCAGCAGTCATCGATGCACACGTACTCATAGCCGGCCTCCTTCCAGCCCTCCGTCACCATCACGTCTGCCATCTGCATGTAGAGGCGCTCGCTGCCAGAGCAACAGGAGGGGACAGATGGGGACACGTGCATCGGTTAGATTCCTGCGCTCAATGTGATCGATCTCACTGTAAAGATTTCACCTTGTTATCGGCCACAAGCTTGATTGAAACTGATTTTTGTGTCTTTTTCTTCTTTATAAATAAAGCTGATGCTGATCTGTGGGTTTTTTTTTCTGTTCATCTCGTGGAACAGACAGGAAATCATGTGTTAGGAAACCCCACTGCTGTTTTAGTCAGCACATCAGTTGCTAATTGATATAATTCAGACATAGATATGCGTCCTTCACGTTGCCACAGCGGATCATCTTCCTCATTTACACCCTGTTTTCCTGAACCCTCCTCTTCCTCCTCCACATCCATCACCTCCACGTCCCGCCCAGCAGAGTCCGTGAACCTCCTCCTTGGCCTCCCTCTCCTCCTCCTGCCTGGCAGCTCCATCCTCAGCATCTTTTCCTGTCCTTCACACACGGCCAGACCAATTTAACCTCGTCTCTCTCACTTTCCCACCAACACGAGCTGTCACTTTAATGTACTCATTCCTAATCCTGCCCATTCTGGCTGCTCCCAGTGAAATCCTCCACAGCCTCAGATCTGCCCCCTCAGCCTCTGTCTCACACATCACTGTCTCGAACATCAATGTTTCAAACCGCTTGAAAAATCTAATAAATTGACTGTCATCAATTCTGATCCCAAACACATGACAGCCTTCTGATGAGTCTGGTATCAGAAAACATTTGCAGGTATACATCAGTTTATATTGAATGATTACTGTTTAATTCACACCTCATTATCTTGAAGAGTTATTTTGTTTGAATACAAAATGAAACCCTTTAAGTAAATCGCACTCTTGATTCATTCAAACTCGAAAATGTGAAAGCAGGTCAGTCACGTGGCCTCAGGAGACCCGCGTGTTATTGTTCCGGCTGAGGAGGAGGAGTAGGGGGGGGGGGCTCCGTTTGCCCGCGTTCGTACCGGTTGTTTTCTTGCCCCCCAGTCACGTCAGACGACGGGCCCTCCTGCTCTTACCTGATGCAGTTATTAGGATCTCGGTCACAGTCCGTGTTACACATGAACCTCTCCCAGTGCAGCCAGCCCATAGTGGGTGTCAGCGCCAGGCCATTGTCCAGCGCGTCCGCGGCGCCCCACAAGACACCGACGACCGCGACGAGACACGAAACGCTGCACATGTCTGTTACTTTAATCACCGGCTCCACACTGGACGTGCACGACTCTCACGAAAACAACACCACTGGGTGCGTTTTAGTGCTCATTTCCTCGTGCAACGCACGATCAGCCCGCCCCCTTCTTGATGACTGACGTTCGTCTTCACCAATAGGATGAAGGCGCGTCTGTTGCTGTCCAACAGCGCCACGCGCTGATTCCTTCTACAAACCAAACAAAAAGACGCGGCGGTCAGGTGAAGATGTGGCAGGAGGTCAGGTGACTTCACGCGGTGAGGTGAGAGCTGCGTCTGAACAAACAAATAGCAAAGGTGGCCTTTATTCAGTCATCATGTGGGATATTGTTTGTAAACAGGACCTTTTATGTCTCTATGATGACACTATGAGTCCCTGTGGAGACACAAGGGACATCAAATACTTCTATTGTTTACAGCCTTGGTCAGATGAACCTGCCATGAAGCCCTGGAGCCAACAGGAGCAGCCTGGCTCTTCTTCACGCTCCCTCCTCATCAGTGCTTCCACTCTGTGCGGCTCTACACTGGGTAATGATACCGTCCAAGGTTTGCTGTGTGGTTAATGTGCTCTGAATGAATTAGTTATGGAAGCAGATAACACCACCAGCCAAAAGAAGCAGTTTTTGCACTGAAGTTTATTTGTTTCTTGCTTACTGAGCTTTTGGGATACTTTGTTTTTTCTATTTTTTTGGGCGGATGCGAGTTGGGAAAAGTCCACATTCAACATTATGAAAAAAAACCCAAACTATACTTGTTTTTACAGCGATAATGAATGAAGGCCTTTTGGTTTTTTTATGCAGCTGCTGAAAAATCTGTTGCTCCCTCACATTATCTGAAAAAGCAAAGGAATATCCATTCCTTCATGCTTCAAGGTCAGATGATATGAATCCTCTCCAAAGGAACAGTTCTATCTGTTATCATTTTTTTTCTCCACTGATCAAATGCTTGTTCAGTTAAACTATTTCAAAGCTGTTGCTGTGGTGCTCAAAAGACAGCTTTGCCGTCAGTTTCCTGCAGAACACATTTGAGCAAAACAAAGCAGCGAACAAACTGTGAAATAATCAAATCCGGTGTTGTTTTCCATTTGTCGGAGCTTTGGAGTTGGAGCGAATCGACTCCAAACAACACAAACTCCAACCTGCAGGCTTTGTCTTGTTGTGGAAGAATTCACAACACGGCAAGATAAATAGCCAAGACTTGTCAACAGCTTTGTACACCCCCCCCCACCCCCACACACACACACGCACACACACACTTCCCTCCCCTCACAAAAAAAACAAAACAGGAGTGCTGACTGTCATTGTCGTTCCTCCACAGCCATTTAACCCCATTCACACATAACATTCATGGAAACACTTGAAGAGTGAGGACGACAAACACTTTTGACACGAGGCTCTTTGGAACATTTTCACTTTAAATTGGAATCTCTGAGGTCTGTTGGCCTCTGGTTGCAGATCCACTCTGGTTGATAGTCGCAGATAAAAAAAAAATTGTCCAGAGCTTTCTAAAAAAAACAGATGTTGTTTTTCATTGTTTTTTTTAAAGGTGGTGTAAAAGTAAAATGAGGCAGCCATCCATCATCTTGTGCTAAATGCCTGGAACAAACTTTGAGTTCAAAACCTCGGCTGATGTGCTGGATTAAGAGTGAAAGAAAATGACACGTATATCGTTATTTGAGCTGCTCAGCTTACCAAAATGGCCTAAGACACTTTGGGAAATAATGTGTGTTTTGTAGCATATCGGTGCCGCTTCAAACTGTGCGTGAGCTGCGAACGCAAGACACTAATTTGTCTGGCACTGACGTTAAATGAAATACGGATAGGTTTCTTAATTCAGCAGTAAATGGACACCCTGCCACAGATTCAAATTAATCCTGGACGTTTTTCATTTGTGAAATTGCCAGAAATCTTCTCACACATGCAGGGAGAGTGATGAGTTTTGCAGGCATTGTACTTCGGCCGCGCTTTTGTGCAGGCATAAGGAGACAGCTCAGGGTGGTTTATTTGAACGGAGGTACAAACTTTACGGAGGTGACACTTCATCAGCAGACTGCTTTAGCACCCCTCCCACCCTCCCACCCCCCACTGCCATGTTTGACAGTCTGTCTTTGTGACTTTCGTGTCCTGATATTGAGAAGAGTCCAAACAAATGAAGCAGAGTTTGGGGGCTGGCGCCGGGCCCAGATTACGACAATAATCCTCACCCCACCCACCCGCTCGCTGTATGTTAACAGAGGGCGTAATAATAAACACACAACGTGACCTTTCGCTGAAATGTCAAGGGTGACTTCTTTGAACCCTAAACATCATCGGGGGCTTCACCCGGGGGCCGGCCCCATACAAACACTTTGTCACATGCTGTAGTTCATATCTGAACCAGCGAGCGAAGGCGTTGGCGCTCTAAATGTCAGATTTCAATTTTATCCCCACCCCCCTCAGCTGAGGGATGGACCGATCCAGCTCATCTGAATGCACAAGCTCATTGTGAGAATGGGGCGGGGACTCGCTGTTGTGACGGAGACCCTCGTTTTTGTTTGGGGCGGCCGCCTAAGAGAGCAGCGTGTTTCCAGCTTCACAGCGGCTAATTGAGACCGCTGACAGATGGACAGCGCCTGCTCGCTGTCTGGCTTATACAGCCCCCCCCCCCGGAAGCTCTGACACCAATCCATCATGTCCCTTTCTTCCCCACTGTCACATAATTGAAGAGACTGCCATCGTTGACTTATGCTGGCAACTTTGTTATGAAGTGTTTGGGAATGAAATGAAAGGGAGAGCTGTGGTGCGGCGCCAAGGAGCTCCATTATTGTGTTGATCTATAGGGACAGGCGGCCCACGTGAGAACATGCCATCAGAAAGTCGTGCCTCCATAAAGACGACGACAGCGGTACACTGTATGGCTCACGTACCCTCAGTGGGGAATCATTTATTGTCGTGTAATTAGCTGCTTCAGTTGTTTATGCGAGTATCAAGGGGGACGGCGCCCACATGTGCTGATGCTGCCACTTTAATTAGGTCTTTGTTGGACTGAGCGGGTCTGAGATGTTATTTGGTAATAACCTTTAGAGGCGAGCTCATGACCTGCAAATTACTATGTTCATCGACAGTGCGTTTCTTTTTCAGTGCAGTTATGGTTTTCAAATGCTAATAACTTGGGCAAGAATTCTCCTAATCACGTATCTATATACATCGATGTTGGATCAAACTAATCCGAGTGCACTGGTTTCACCTTTTTTGAAGAGGGGGGGGGTTATTATTGCTTGCCAAGTTTTAAGGCGGAGAATTTCAAGCATGAATCGCGCAAAGAGAAATTTTTCTCAAGTCTTCACGACTTTGAAAATCGAATCTGAAATTCAAATCCGTTGCCTCACTCGCAGCACTCGAGCGTTTGTGGAAGTGTCGAGGGATGACATGCGTGCGGCTCTGCGCCGAGCCCTTCATGTGCAACAAGATCAACAATGTAACATGACGTCTGACTCTTTCCAGGAAAACATTTTATTTGATTTCCAGAGTGTCGGCACTTTAGTTCCTTGCGTCTGTGCAGCTCCCCTGCAGATGTTTTGGCACCGCTCTGGGGACAAGTCGTTTTTATCAATAAACCCAAGTATTAAATTATTCACCAAATCCATTATTCACTGCCTTTTAGCTAAAGGGCTTAATCGAAAGATGTGTGTCTTGCTACTTGTTTGTTCCTCTGAGATATATTTGTTTTTCGGTGGATGGTGATCTTTTTCTTTTTACTGTGAGAAAAACATTTCCTCCAATGTTTTCTGTTCTTCCATTCGGTGCGATAAGCATTTCTGCCCTGGAAGTTATGTTCCTAATTATGATTTTTACCCTGCTGTCAATGGTGTTCAATAAAAGTCTTGTAGTCATTACATCTGAGATATTACCCCTGGAAATGGCTATTGTGGCCACACCAGCAGAGGGGACTTCAGTGTGTTTTGAAGCACTCAGTTTTAATAGTTTAATCAATGAATAATTCACTGTGTCGTCTCTAAAAGAAACTCCAGAGCCAGACTGGGACTGGCCCTCAATCTGGCTGCTTTGACGGGTCTCGATGAGACACGTTTACAGCAGGTGGTGTTTGAGCACGCTTGTATTGTTGTTGTGATGTTTATGTGTGCATGCAAGTTGCTTGCTAAACTGACTGATTATGTTCCGAATGACTTTTCTGGTTTTTTTTGTACATACAGAGAACTACTCTTGATTTTTTGATTGGACTCCTTCATGAGTCGTTACAGAGGAACAGATTCAGACGTGAAAAACGCAGCAGTCACCTCAGAAGCAGTTATTCTTCAGTGAATTGTTTCCTGAAATACCACCTGAATAGCTGAGAGCAGTTTATTTCAGTGCTCCATCACTGCCACTCATTGTGCTTGACTTCACCAGCTTTGCTGCGCAAGTTCCAGACAGCGTGACCTTTGTTTGGGTATTTACTCGCCTGTGAGTCAATAACATCTGCAGGTTATTTATGTTTGGGATGGAGGACAGAGCTATTTTTTTTCCCCCTCCACCTTTGTTTTCGGGGTGTAACATACCGGACAGGACGGTAAACAAAATAAATAACTCATGGCCCATGTGAGAGAAGAGTCCACCATCCTGATCAATTCAAACTGACCTTTCATGATCCACATGTTGGGGCAGTGTAATGGACGCGGTTTTGACCTTCGCAGTGGCCTTAGAAACGCCCCCCCCCCCCAGGGTGCTGAGAAGCCAGATTCACCACATATGCAGTTTGAAACCGTACACCTGTTTGATGGACGCGAGCCCGTGAAGTTTTAATGCTGCGAAAGTTTGTAGCGGTGAAGGTTTTCTTTGATTTTTGATCGTGGAGATGATGCTTCGACCTCGCTCAGCTGAGCTCTCTGCCTCGATTTTTCATTCTCACTTTAAATATTTGAGAGTCTGCTTTTGTTCTATGTGAATAAATACTTTTATGTAGGCATTCAGTATGTCTCAGGTTACCATGAATCCATGAAATGATACTTATAAATTGATATACTACAATATTGTGTGTCTGTTCTGAGGGTGTGCAAATGGAAAACAGGGTTTGGTCCTAGGATTTTTATACCCAGCATTACCATGGTAACAAGGCAGGATCACTATCACTGTGTTTTTAGGAGATCCCATGATTGCAATTCTTGGTTCATGTTTCTGAGCTGAAGCCCCCCACTATGCCCCCCCGTTCCCCTTCCCCACCCCAGTTGTTTACAGACCTGAAGAAGGAGGTTTCAGCTCATTACCCCTGTTACACGTGGCTGCTAAGCTGTGCACCACTTGAACCAAATGGCAGGAACATAATTGGATTCAAATGAGATTTTAAACTATTAGAACGAATATCTCTGTGCTGGAAGATGCTCAAACTTTAATGCTTTGCTCTTTTTGTTTTCAGATCCTAATGAGGAATTGGGAGGTCAGAGAAATATTCTTCGTTTAATTAACTGACATCGAGATTCAAGGTTGTGGAAACTCTCGGATTATGAAAAGAAGAGGTGTTATGTTTTTAAAATGTTTGTAATGTGGGGGACTCCACATGGTTTTGTTGTTCAGAAGGCCACCTGCAGCACACGGCAGCATAATTCATTCAGCGCAAATCAATTTTTCAAACTGAATAAACAAAACTATGCATGAATGTCTCATGCTTACACAAATCAACTTCTTCAAAAAAACCTTGTCAAGGACAAAACTTCTGTGTATACGCAAAGTAATAAACGGAATACTAATACTGTTGCTAAATGATTCATAGGGACGGACCAGTGGCACAATAAATCTGTGACATTTGTTTTTGGCCTTTTGAGGGCTGATCGCTGTGAGTACATGTCCAAAAGATGCTTTTGTCAGGTTGTGATCCCCCAAAGTTTCAACAAGCTATTGTACTTTAACTCACCTCCGCATACGAAGCAGCACAAACAAAACGCTGCTTGAAGGTTCAATGTCAAACTCCAATTCAGTCACCAAACAAACATTTGTCTGACCAACCAAAGCAGCTTCACTGCTGTATCATCAACGCGATAATAGTCCAGCTGTGTACTCACATGTAACACGAAAATTGCTCTCATAAGTAACTACTTACTTTACAGTTTCTCTGCAGTTAGTAACGAGTCATTTTTTAGGTTACCAGTTACTTGAATTAAGTCCAGATTTTTTTCACTCGTTTCTTCATGCAAATAAACTGTTTTTTTCCAGATTTATTTTGACATTGAAAGAAATCTCAAAAACGCCATCAACTTGTATAGCAGGTGGACGCTTGACAAGTAGCTGTGTGAAGGGATGCTTTATGACACTCGGCTGTGCATTTCATAACCATACATCATCAACAGTGTCACAGAATTGCGAAGAATGCAAGTAGATGGCATTTTTTTGAAGCTCACGCTGACACGGAGGAGGTGTATGTTCAAGGGGAAGGGGGGGGTAACTAGATGGGACGGACAATTACTCAGCAGGGAGTGGACAGTAAATAGGAGGGTGTGGCAGCACCTGCTGGATGCTCCCTCCTGCGTCTCAGCTCTCATATTTCAGCATCTCAGATGCTTTTGCACACACAAAAAAAGGCAGCACGGCGGGGTAAGGCTGCACCAGAGAAAAGAGAGAGAGAAAAACAGTGATGTTTATTTTTGAAGCTCCTGCTGAGACTGCTCACAGCAATGATGTTGGGAGAGAAAAAGGAGGGGTGGAGGGAGAGCACACGGGCTCGGATCGCTAGTGTTGATCCTGGTGCATCGCCTGCAAACACCAAAGCGCCTCCCCTCCAGCACAAACACACGCCCGCCGCATCACGTATGCTCACACAAGCGCAAACATATTCATGTATGCACACCTTCATGCTTGGGCCCCTGTAGACTGGTTGTATCACCTTCAATTACATCCTTATGTCTTGCAGAATTATTCACTCTTGACTCTTCTGTGGGCCTTTTGTTTCCAAGGCAACAAGACTCAGAGGTAGAGTTGGGTTTGCTGTATGTGAGACGATCAGCATTTTTAAGGTTCACTAGTTTCTTGGAGAAAGTTGGCAAAGTATTGAAAAAGATAGCTTGTCTCCCAGGCGCTGAGCAGTGTGGCGCAGGTATAATTCCTGCTTTTACATTTCATGCTGCTTATTGATAGTGATTAACAAGGCACCAAAGGAGCTGTAATGCTGCTTATGGGAGAGAAATAAAACACCTTCCTGGGGCTTTTCCACCAGCTGATCCTTGGACACTGAAAATTTTTTGTGCAAGTAAAAAGATGCGTTTTACAAACCATGATGATGTCAAAATGTTAAAGTTTCTGCCATTGACGTTGCTGTGCGGTGTGAAGCACCCAAACAGCCCTATTCCAGATGCACTGACTTCCTGTCATTCAAGGTAAAGGTGTTTAACTCAAAGTATTGCAGAACTTTCTGAAGAATCTAAAGTATTCCTTGAATATTTGATTAGAATTAACAAATGTGTTTGTCAGCACACAATTTTGGGGGGAAATTCCACAACAACCACTAGAGGGCATCTTTTTCGTATGTCTATGACCTCTTCCTTACGCACACTTACTAAAACTTATATGTTGTGAATGGATCTGTATATAAACTCACTAAATGTGTGTAATGTGTTTTTCTGATTTCTTCTGTCTATATTTCTTGTTTGAGTCCAATTTTGTGTCTCTCAGTGTCTAGTTTTTTATTGTGCGGCACCTTGAATTTTATTTTATAGACTGAAAAGGTTGAATGCATCTAAATCTTGATTGATTGCTGCCTGGTTGAAGTGCTGACAGCCCTCAAATGTTAATACTGATCACACAGCCTGCAGAGATGCAGCATGGGACGATGTTTTCCTTAAAATGCTGTTTTAATCCTTGTAAACTCATTTTGACTCCTCCAGATATAAAAGTAGCCTAATTCCCTGAAGCACAGCAGCTTTAAATGATCCATGCTATTGGTCCCTGTTTGTCTTCACGTGTATTCAGGCTCCTCAGACGTCACCCGGTGAGTCGACACCGCATCTCAGCGGCAGATCTCAGCGCCACAACCTTTCCCCTGCTCACGACTGACCCCAGGTGTTACAGGACCATCCAAAGCAGCGACAATGAAAGCGAGCCGGTCGGACGACTCGACACCTCGGACAGCGCGCCGCCTCACGAGGCTGGACACCTCTCAACCTGCTCGCGAGGTGTTTCTGCTCGCGGACACGAGGGCGGCTGATCCCTCTCAGCTGTGCTTTGCACTGTCGGTGTCAGTTCTGAGGACTTTTTTTTTTGTGTGTGAGACGAGTTGCAGCAGTTGGTGTCATTGTAGGACACAGATCTCGACGCTGTGATTCACATCCTGTCGAGAGATTGCGAATAACAATTTTTATTTATTTTGGGTCAAACACAATTCAGTGAATCACCTCTGAATCTCAAGTTCAGCTCCCCTCCCGTGGCTGCTCTGCTCTCCACATTCTCTCTGAAGTCTGGTTAATTAGACCAAATTATAGTGGAGTACAGCTGCACGCAGCTCCAGCCTGAACTCGCCTGGTCGTGCGCTTTCTTCTCAACTGATCCCACAGGAGTGTATTTACTGGGAATAAACTTAATATCCCATTCCTGAAGTTAAACAAGATTTCTGGACTTTTAGAGAAAAAAAAAATGCAGAACTGCTCGATTTTAGAACTTGCATTTTTAAACCACAGAAACATGAAAGCAGCCTTATCTCTTATTCATTGTAGCAAGCGTGCAGCCTCGGCGCTGTTGGCTCAGTCGCTGTTCCAACAGAGCAATGACCAGGCAAGAGACAGGGTGGCGCTATCTGACATTACTTTGGCAGGATAAAGAAGAGGAGTCATACTGTCTCTGGCAGACATCAGATCAGCCACTTCAGCAGGAAGAGGGTGGACAATAGTGAGAGAGCAGATCACAGGGTAGCAGCACTGGGCTTCCGAGACCCACCACCAGTTCCGACCTTAATCACATACCGGCAGGAGCTGGAGCTCTGGGAAGCGTTTCCAGGCCTGCTGTCACCTCAGTGCGGATTAACCACAGTGGAAACAAACACGCGGCCAGTCAGTCAGCAGCTCAGATCAGGCGACGCACTGCTGGGAGCGTTTCCTGATTGGTTTCAAGCAATCGAGCCAATTAGATCACACCAGAGAAATAATGTAGTTTGAGTCAGCAGAGTGCGTCTTAATCAAACCTGGAACACAACAAGAAGTGTGCGAGGCTCAACACTCAAACGTTTTACATAACTGGGTCGATGCAGGCAATGTTGAATCAACGTTTTACCTTCCAACAGACTTCTGACCATTTTTCTTGAATATTTGTACATTTATCCGGAACACATGAAAGCAGAATAGTTTAAAGAGACATTTTGTAAGTTATTACTGAAAAATATCTTTACAATAGCTTTTTTATTTGACCCTTTACGACGAAAGCATCGTTTGATGACCAGACTGACACCTCAGTAGTTCAGCACCAATTCATGTATTAGCCTGTAGCCTTATTTTCTATAATGTACTTCGGGTCGGAAGTTCCCGCGCTGTCTTTGAGGATGTGACGTCAAGCGCGTTCACGTTAAATTTGTCCAACTAGCAAACAATCAAAGCGCTATATGGATTTTATGGATTTTGTGGATTATTCTGTCTTGAAGTGTGCTCGTATGAGCGCGCACTACGAGAACGAGCAGAAGAGTGCTGCAGTTCTATGTTTTGACCACAGGTGGCAGTATTATTAGAAAAGTCCGTTCTGC
>JAUESE010000056.1:12058730-12070026 GCA_032274725.1 Malacoctenus triangulatus | reverse complement strand
CACACACACACACACACACACACACACACACACACACATACACACACACACACACACACACACACACACACACACTTTGGAGCACAGGAAAACAGATGGTTATAAGAATATCGCTGATAAGTCTCATTCCAGTTTGCCAGACAATTTAAATATGCATCTTTATTGCTTTCATTAACAATTTATTTCCTTTTTATTTCTTGAAAGTCTCAGAGGACAAGGCTCTGTAGATATGGAAAAATAAGGCTTTAATCCTGGGACCTGACTGTGCAAACCAATTACAGACTTAAACATTCGGTATTTCTATTCTGGAAGGAGTTCGTATGGCAGTTATTCATAACACCACACTCGCACAAAACCGAGCCTGTGCCAGCCAACAGCTTTGAAAGGGAGGCATTGTTATGACAAACCTGTCAGGACTGTGCTGTCAGCAGATCGACCATGGGTACCCACTGGATGTGCAGCTAATCTGAAAAGCTAGTCAGCATTTGATTACTGTTCCACTCCACCTGGCCTGAGACAAAAAAATCCAGTCGGCCATTAATTTTGATGAAAGTATTGGTCTAACCATGTTGCACACATGACCAACAGCCCAGAAAAACAACATGCTGTCATTAATTATCTGCAGACACAGACACAGGAGCTGGTATTGGTTATGGTTGCCTTGGTTTCCAATGTTTCTGACAGAAAAGCATTTTTGTTAAAAAAAAATAAGCTGTGCTGGTTGTAAATGCATTGTTGCATTGTGTTTGGATGTTGAACAGTTGCGATTTAAAATCTTGTTTTCTACTATGCTTGTCCAATTCCATCATGGCGTCACAGCTGTCATACTGTATGCTTAAATGCATTACATTCAGACTATTTGAGTCATTTAAACGTGTGCCATTAGACATTTACAAGTGACAAAGCACAAAAGTTCTTGCTATCTGACCCTGCTGTGTTTGCATGCTGTCTCCGTGTTCAAATTGGTGTGTCATGACTTGACAACCCCAAAGACAAGTATGTCAGGTCAACCAATGACTCTAAAATGCATGTAGGTTTGAGTGCGTGCTTGGGTGACTGTCTAAACATAGCTCACTGGTAGCCACAGTAAACCTGATGCGAGTGAAGTGGAAGGGAACAATGTGTGAGTAAGGATGTGGCCATAGTACCTAAATAGGTCATTCTTCGTCTGTACTCGTGGCTCCTACTCTGTGGTCAGCATTTTATAGAGGTAATCTTTGACTCTCTGACCTTTGCTATGATTTTTCTGATTGACAGTGGAAGGAAAGCAGTCCTACCCTAAAAGTAGGACAAAACCTCCCAAACACTTTGCAAGCTTTAAGCTACACCATTTCTTGTGAAGATACTTCAGTCAGTTGATTATCAGAATGACAGTCTTCATCTTTCTTGACTCTCATGACAGTAACTGTCTTTGTTTTTATCATCAGTGACACCTCAGCAGTTTGGAGTCGAATGTAAAAGCAAAGAGGACGCTTCAGATAATTCAGGGATTGATCGACACCAAAAAAATGAACCTTGAAAAACAGATCGTGCACCTAAATCTGTTAAAAGGCTTTATAAGCAAGATTTATTAAACTGCTTGCTAATTGGATTTTGCTGTCAAAAAATAACAATGTTTTGAGCTTTCATTATTTAGAAATAAGTTGTTGCAGATTAATGCAACTTACATCCTGCTCCAACAATAAATTGGACATATTTATACCCATTTAAACCCTTGACATTGTAAAACAAATTTGTTTTGACCTTAAAGAAGGAAAGGTGCTGTTGATGAGAGCATCTAATCAGAAAATGTGTCTGGGTGTCTTTGTGGAGGACATGAACAAACAACTCTTATTTTATTGTTGGATTTGAAGGTGTTTCTCTGACCTCTACACACATTATTTTCATTGACAGAAGTTAAACTACCAAATGGTAGGGAGACTATCACAACAGTGATACAATTTGTTGTTTAACTGTTCTATTGGTTAACTATCAACAGCACTCAATAATTCGTTTACGTTGACCTAAACAAGTCAGGCAAAGAGGAAGATGCTGAGAAAGTTCAGAAACACTCTTCTTTGTAGTGCAGCATTTGGTCACAAGGGGCAAAGTGAAAAGGAAAAAAAAGGCCAGAGCTGTCAGACTGTGTATGCTACATATGGCTCAGATGTATAGCGACATAAATGGACTGAGGAAGGCGAGGCGGCTAGAGAGGCAAGGTCAGCACGAGACCAGCAGTTCTTTAAGTCTGCCAAATTCACTGCTTCCTCCTTTTTTCTCACAACATAAAGCCTCTGTGACTTCAGAGCAGCTCGGCTGATGGTCCAGCTGAACGAGAGTAGTCTGTATTCCTGCTATTTACCCTATAAAACCATTGAACGTGCAGTCACGAGACTGGTTGGTTAGTTCTCATTTAATAGATGTTTCTCTGCATAGTGTCAGTGTCTGTTGTCGAGGGTAACGGATTAAAATCACATGTAATTAGGGGGGATGGGAGTACAAACATATTCTGTTAATTGTTTTTTAATTAAGACGCTGGTGATCACAAAAGCACATCATGTCACAGTATGGCTGTTACTTGGCATCCTACAAGGAAGCGCCGGGGGATATCGGGTCCATTAGACATCCATACATAAACCTACTACATTTTTAGTGCCATTAGCATAATGGGATAACAGAAGAGATTTGCTCTCCCTGCCTGTTGAAACACATTTCTCTACTTTCCAACTTGCCAAATTGTCTTCGACGTCGACTCCAGTTTGTGGTATTGTGCTCACAGAGGGGCTCTCTCTCTCTCTCTCTCTTTCTGCCACATTGAACGCCAGGCATTCAGACAATCAACACAACTTTCTTTCTCTCGCACCAAATGACTTAATTCGTGCTCGTGACAGGCCTTTTATCAAAGTACATCCACCCATGACGAGCTTTATGGTAATACACTGACATGTCATTTTGTGTTCTAATGACCTGTATAGCCTCTGTCTTCACATTGCTTTATATGATGGCCCGTGGCTACGGCTGTCCCCTTTTGATCAATAGGCTCATTGGCGAATGGGATTTGGAGCACACTGCAATTTAACCTCGCACATTCATCTTCACTGACATGACCACTGCCACTCTGGCACTGTGACACCTCTAGGTATGGAAACACACATGTGGACAGAGCTTCCTACAGTAGAGAGATTGTCACTTAATCTCACTTGGTCAACCACATCTGGATGTCCAGGAAAGAAAGAGCAAACATAAATCACAACTTGGGACATGTAGGATGGGGAGGAAAGGTGATGGGAAAAAAAACAACCCCAAAAGTGGCTTAAAAAATGCTGAAGTACTTCGGTGACAAAACCAGTACAACTTGAACTCATTAGGACTGTGTTTAAAAAGCCTGAAGAAAACTCGGGGTCCAGTACCGAGATCCCCCTGGAAAGACCTATTGCAGGAATCAGCTCCGAGTTATGATGTCATAAGAGAAACCTGCAGGGCTCGCATGCATATTCTATGCAGATGATGTACAAGATGGACGGATTTTAAAATTACTGTTGAATTTTTTAGCCACTTCACGGTCGACAAATGTCCTCCATCTGTGGAGCAATACCTGATAATATGCAGATGTCATTACGAAGTCATGGAGTTTGTGATCGACCGTTAATATACACCGTCTCGAGGAGAAATACCAGCAGGCTTAGAAAAAAAGGGTTTAGAAACATAAAAGAACACAAAAAAAACACACCACCAAAATTCTGAATTATTTTCTAAAGTTAGCTTCTTCTTTTTCCTCATTGCCCTCAAATGACCATCTAACAACCTGAAACCAAAACCTCATTGGAAGTCACAAATATGAGTCTCTTGCTTTTAAAAGGTCCAAATACATCTGTAAGACAAACATATAAATCAGCTCCATTGGCATCAAGGCACACTGATTTATGCTTATGTAAATGTTTTCCATTTCCTTTTTCACTTCCGTTGACCTGCAGCTCAACCCTACCTGAGGGTTCAATACAACCTGATTTATTACTGGAGTAGTGTATGTTTTCCATGCATAGCTCTCTGTAATGTTAAACAACAGAAGACTGTGAGATGTGACTGGGTTCTGCTCACAGCATCTGGCTCTTTTTGGTATGTGAAGCACGTATTTTTGTATCAAAAAACATTTTCAAACAATGTCTTTTTCAAACATGTTTCTCTATCTGAAAGCCACTGTTTGCAAACCTGTTCATGCACATACTCTGGTCAATGCTTTTGGCTCATTTTTCTGGAACTTTGACAATCATTGGATTTCAATGTTCTTGATTTGCAGGACTACAAAACTAAGAGTTTACCTGTTAAATCATATAATTGCTACTTCAAGTAAAGGGATTACAAATCCCCGATTTTTCTTTTTTAATGTTAAAAAAAGGCCTGGAGGATTGCAGGCATCGGGGAGATTGGAAACCTGTTTAAGAGGCAGAGCTCACATTCCCACGAGATGTTACGATGTTTACAGGCTGGTTTATCTTTGAACTATTTCTTCTATGCGTTTTCTTTGATGTTTTCTTTTGTGGCAAAACAATAACTAGCTCAGTCACAACCAATGCTAATGGCAACATACAATTCCTGTTAAAGCTTATTCAACTGCAATGGTAAGCCAAGGGAGTTGAACGATTTAACTTTATTATATGCCAAACAACAGTAAGTCACAACTGTACACCATCTCATACCAAGTTGCAATGCAGTCTTTTATTTGGTCAGAATGCAGTTTTTCTGGATACGCCACTTTTGGACAATCCAGTAGAAATGATCTTTGTAGCACATAATGATGGTACAATGAGCTTAAGCACCTTTTTCGTCTGTTTTTTTTGAAGGCCAGCCACCATCTTGATCTGTTTCCATTCCTTTGACTGTTGAAAGAAAAGCCATCTTCTAATACCGAGTAGTATCAAAGCATTCGGTAGGTGCTATCAAAAAACTGAAGTTCAGTAACCAGCAACAGTTGCATCCAGCGTCGTTCTAAAAATATATATATTACCAGTATTTTTCTGAATGTTTCGTCTTGAAATTATTAAAGGTTTTGAATACTGGCTGCTAAAATAGTTTTTTTATTTTATTTTGCAGAATAATAAAATATTTTAGGGAAATTTACTGATAACAAACCACTTAGTGACCCACTGTGAAAGATGGTCCCTCTTTGTGCGTTCTGTCCCTCAGTATGAACCTGCAGAAAGCACCAAGCGTTACCTCAGCCAGACCCTTTGGTAACAAATGAATCCTGAATCAACCACAACTCCAACAACAACCTTTCTTCTCCACTGACCACCAACATTGAGCTTTAAATGGATGAAACACTGAATTTAGATATATATTAGACTTTCAGTGTTTACCTGCTGTTGGTTTCCCCCAAAGCTAAATCAAGCAAACCAAATGGCTCGAGCAGTGGAAGTTAAAATGGCAATCTCAGTGATAAAACTGGAGATGCTAACAGAGACTCTCCTCAGACCGACCCATCCTCCCAGGTGTCTCCTCAAGTCACTCAGTATTCAGGCCGCCTTTTCCACGCCCAAGATCTGATATGGGCACCGATCGCCTCCTGTCAGTCTTTGTGAAACAGGGGTAGTGGGATTTCTGATATAAAGAGGGAAAGATACCGACTGCAAAAGATTACTTTAATGTGTCTGCTTTGGGGCCTGAAACGGACTGCAGCTTTCTACTCGTACCGCAGACATTTCACAGACTCAAGTAGACACATGCCGTATCATTATGAGCCTCGTTTCACAATGAATGGTCATGCGGGGTTGGTATAAACACAATGATCAAAAACAGAACATTTGTTTCTTTAATCTCCTTGATGTGCTGCATTCAGTGTGAAGCGCTGCAGTGATTAGAGACGCACTCGAGTGATTAGAGAGGTAAGACCAGATTTTTCACATCAAAAACTAGAATGGTGATTACACAACATGAAGCAGCACAATGACACGCGTGTGTTTGTGCACGGGAGCAGTTTTGGCACATAAAAGGAGGGTTTCATCACTGCGTGTGCCTCCACATGTTGGGCTTGACGGCGCCCCACATACCTCCCATCATTCTCTGGTGTTGAGGGCCGGTGGAAAATCTCTCCAGCTGGATTCTCACACAAGCACACCAAAGTGTACAGCGAACATGTAATTAAAGGCCGTAAACTGCTTTACTGCGATGAATAATGCCTTCCATTTGCTACTTCCACCTATATGAATATGGATAGAAGTGTCAGCTTCCATCAGTCTCAGTATAAATCACGTCCTCTGATAGCATATGCTTGTTTTGCAGCGATCCCCAGCTCATTTCCAGCTACCATAATCTTTTTCTTTCATTAGCTGTTTGCTAACTGCTTTAAGCCTCTTATGCAATCGTGTTTTGCTATATGTGGTATTAGCACTTAGTTCGTCTACATTTCTGACTTTGCTCAGGGTACTCCCACATTATTAACTTCTTACAGTTGCTACGTGAGGGGAATGGCAGATTTGGTGGCTTTCTCCTTTTGCCTTAGGGACCTCAGCACCCCCGACATTTATTGCTTTAAAAGAAAGACTGAAGACAGCCAGCGGCAGGTGCATGAGTCAGTGTGTTTGGCCCCAAGAACGGTCCACCTATGCTTTATATAAAAGCATCTAAGCATCTTGCAGGTTAACTGTAAAGTGAAAAATTTCGGGGGCTTTTTCTCCCCAAGAGACGGAAAGCACACTTTCATCCAGTGAAAACATACAGTACAATACATCTGCACACAGGCGTATACAGACAGTGCACTCTGCATGACCCATGTTTTGGACATGACACTGAGGAGGAAGGAGGATGTAGGCATCGCCACTGGCCTGCTCCGCTTGATGAGGCGACTGGCTGGAACAAACAGTGTCATGAGGAAGCCACCATGCAGCCGCTCGACACTGCTCTGAATCACATCCAGAGAGGAGGCAGGCCAAAAAAAAAAGCTTCCTGAACTGCCAGGTTCCCTTTTTACTCTTGGTGAGAGGGTTGAATTTCACTCTGTCAAATGTCAGATGCTCCTTCTTAAAAGCTATTTACCAAGTCCTGTTCAAGCACTTTTTAGATAAGTTCCCTTTTTACGTGTTATCTAACGCTGTGAAAGGAAAGACGACATTGTTAGTATTTTGGAGAACACCTCAAAACTATGAACATCAGCCCAGCAAGAATACATTTTTTTAACTGTTAAATCCAGGGGAAATTAGTATGTTTCACCATTTAGATTAGCAACAGCAATTCAATTTATAATCATTTACTCATTTATTCCTGCAAATTTTGATCCAAGTCTGACACAGTCGATGTGAGTGCTGAAGTTAAGAGGCGTTGAATTACGGCACCATAGTTTTAGCCTTTTTAGTGTCTCACAGACAAACAGGCAGTGGTGCTTTATTCATTCCGGCTGAGAGCTGTTTTTTTATAATGCTGAAATTATGGTGTCCTAATGCACCACTTCTGTGGCTTCTCCTAAAGTGCGAGTTACAATGTTCAATTTCAAAGTGAACTCTTGATGATACAAAACAGCAGTTGACTAAACAGTAACTGGAGCCATAAAATTGCATTCATAGATTTTTTTTCCCGGCCATTTCTCACAATGTTGACTAAAATAAAGAAGAGAAATTGAAACTACAGTTTTATGGTCCCTCGACAAACTCAGTCTGCTTATGAAGGTAATTTAAATGATTAAAAGTTCCATAAAAACAATATTACAATAAACCTCCAAACGGTGAAAAGTTTTTATAAACATATTGCAGCATTTGGTCCTGTTGTAATGTGCATCTGATTTTGCTGCTAGCCAAGGTGGTTCCTGCCTGCGCATTAATTGCACCGCACATGAAACAGCGACAGCGTTAACTACAGCCTGAGTCACAACGGTTTCAATGTTGCCCTTTTCAAATCACTGATTGTGCCTCAGTAAACAAGTCTGCGATGGCACCAAGCTGGCGGCAGCCACACATGTCCCCTCTATGTTGTCTTTCTCGCAGATGTGAAAAGCCCACAGGCGAGAGACACAAGCTCGCCGAGATTTCCTCAGAGGCTTGAGTCCAAGATACAACTCGGGCACCGCTTCATTTGCTTTGTGCACTTTTTTTTTTCCAGGGTGATGTCTTATTCACAAGGGCCCCTTGAGGTGCTGGACATGCATTGCATGTCTCGCTTTGTTTTGTTTTTTGGGAGAACAAAGGCTATGGTAATCCCCTCGCCTGTGAAGGAGAAACAAGTTCAGACGGAGTGTGAACTAATCCTGTTCCAAGTGCACAGTTGTGCTTTCTTCATGTCTCCTCATAAGGTGGATTTAATTACCCAGCTGTATGAAGAGAAGAAAGTTTCTCTGAATAGGTGTTTTGTTTATGTAATATCCCCTTCACTGCCGGGACGGCAAAATCAAATTTAGGACGATTGTTGTTTTATGTTGTGTTGCTGAATGAGCTGCGTCACTCGGGTGTATGGTCACATGACACATCTGTAGAGCATAACGCCCCCTTTTATTGAATAGGAGCATGACCGCACCATAGAAACGGCTTTGACACACTCTTCAGGAGACAATGAGGCAGTCTTATGGGAATATACCAGAAAATTGAGGGAGTGTCAGTGGTTGCATAGCAAGGTGAGATGAACAATACATTCGGGGCTCATCGTGTTTTAGACACGTAATAAGAAATGCGCCTGTCATCCCATTTTTGGGTGTCGGAGGCCCTGAGCCGAGTGTGTGGCCTGAGATAACCACAGGCAAAGTATGGCCGAGCAGAGCCAACAGAGCTTGCGTCACCGGACACCAAATCACGATAAAAGCACATCTTTTGTACATCTCGTCCGACGTCTAAGCAGCGTCCTCTAAAGAGCCGTAATAAAATATAAGAACACATTCACCTTGACTGAGACGTGTTCGTTTTTCCAACCCAAACTCAAAGTGACTTCCAAATTTGACGTCACTGAGGGGCGAGAGCTTTGAAGCATTAGCAGGGTTTCCTTGAAATGACCATTTCACCTTTCTGACAAATGAATGCGATTTGAACAGTGGTTGATTGTCAGCTCAGTAAATTTGCGTTAATCTCCTCTTTATCCTAAATTTGTTGGTAGCCAAAGTATAAAATGACCCAACTTTCAAGTTTCAAGTGTACTATGTATATGGATTGTAAACATAATACAATGGCTACAAGAATTGACATCAGAATAACTGCAATGAGTTTTCTCGATATATCTAGTATATAAGTGTATAATTTATCTAGTAATCGCAAAAATATTTAATGCGAGAGGTCAACAGCCCTTACTGAAATAATAATGGGACAAAATGGATATGAGGAGTGTGTCAGGTTGGATTGAAACATTAATTTTAGTCTATTATTTGCTTCTCAAAATATAAACATGCCTTCAATAACCATACATACAGCTGTTAGTCTTTCAAGCAGGAGTTATTATAATAACAAAGTTCATAAAACTGTTATCCTGGTGCAGCTAACATGATTTCTACTGATGTCCTTTCGGTGGAAGACAAATGCCTGGCAGGCCATTGATCGAATCGAGTAGACGAGGGGGGAGGAGTTAATTGAACTCCGGATAGCATCTAATGGAGTCACGTTCTCTGTGATAAACATGGTTCAGCCTGCATTCTGTGTGGGATCTTGACATTTTGAGCAAAGCCCACCACACAGACAGTATGTTTATATTCCTTTTCTATGTGATTGAATGCTACTTACAGAAGTTGCAACGTTTGCTCCCAGACAATTAGCCTTCTATGATAAAGAGCAACATGAAAGCCATTGTACATGAACTAATGGATCCTTTTAGAACACTTAACAAAGCATGTGTTCTTTGAGGAATAAGTAGTGTTTTTCCTATGAATCTTCCTGATTTCTCTTCCCAGTGTGCACAGAATCCACAAAGTGACTGTTTTGTTTAACCAACCTTCAGCGAACTAATAAGACTTTGAGGGCCCAGAAGGCCCCACTGCTGCGCTGAACTAAAGCTCGTTTTACCACACTGCTCCTGGTTATAGATATTATTTTGGAGAAAAACCGATTGGGACGAGCCGCACGACCAGAAGCATTCTTTTCAAATCCTTCTCACTGTGCACTGGTACAACCTTCAATATCATGAGGATTAGCAATAATGCCGCTCACTGCTCAAATGAATCTCCTCTTCTGTCCAAAAAAAAGCATTTTTTTTTCCTTTTTTTTAAACTCAAGCACACCTTTATCATTAGAGTTTATATTGTACTTCACCTGTCAAGGACAACAAGTCATCACACTAATGTGTGGAGGAAAGAGAGTGCCAGCGATGCAGAGGTCAGAACACGGGGCATTTAGGGACTTATATGATGATCTGTGTTGCACTACCCTTGAAGCTGCGCTGTACTCTGGACAAAAGAGTCACCTGCAGGCCACTTACAGCAAACACACCACTCGGTTCATCTAAAAACTATCGGATGATGGACATCCACAGAATGTCAAACCATCCGATTAGACCCGTTTACAGAAAACGGAGACTCTCAAAGACTTTTCTCGACTGGAGGCGAAGCTGTGATGAATGGGGGGGGGGGACGAGCCCTAACATCCGACTGTAATTCTTTAAACATGGTGAAGAATTATACAGGCTCCACCAGTGTGCGCAGTGACCACCCCCGTTTTATGCTGCTGAAGAGGACAGACCCGCTCAGCGCCATTGTGTTATCTGACGACCACAGCTGTAATCCCCCCTCCACCGCACTCTCGGCCTCTTTAACTACTTGACAGATTACGCTTCACTGATCGTGTGTGACTTCGGCTGGAGTAAAATCGAGGAAGAGGAGGCGGTGCGATTTGTTTGTTGTTGTGGATTTGTTTTCCATGCAGCTCGTCTTCAGTTTTCTCCTTCCGAGCGCTGCTGGTGTTCCTCTGTGCCACCACAGCCTGCACTGGTGAACACAGAGCTCACTGGCACCACGTGA
This sequence comes from Malacoctenus triangulatus, assembly GCA_032274725.1. Lineage (NCBI taxonomy): Eukaryota > Metazoa > Chordata > Actinopteri > Blenniiformes > Labrisomidae > Malacoctenus > Malacoctenus triangulatus. The sequence continues at coordinate 12,059,132 of JAUESE010000056.1, read as the reverse complement.
CGCTTATTCAAACAACTGTGCAATTAAAATATCATACGAGTCAAATAGTACTGCATGTATTTCTAGATTATTCTACAATTTTTCTGTGTCGACGGCCTTCAAACATCACAAGCTTCAAGCTCCAGCTCCACTTTAACAGACTGATTAAAAAACTGATGATGTAAAAACTGTAAATAAGCATTTAAAGTGAAATGTATACAGTCTGTAAGTTGGTAACTGTAATAAGCAAAATTGGTTCTGATTCATGAATAAAAACAAACTGCAACAAGTAGAAAAGAACATTTTTAAGGTGCAAATTTTTTTACATGAGCTTAATATGCGTAGTGTGTTGTATCACTCTTCTGAAATATATGGCTGATAAATCAGAGCCTGATGTAATTACTGATTGATTACTGCATGGTC
>JAUESE010000056.1:11999277-12015234 GCA_032274725.1 Malacoctenus triangulatus | reverse complement strand
TGAGGGTGTGTGTGTGTGTGTGTGTGTGTGTGTGTGTGTGTGTGTGTGTGTGTGTGTGTGTGTGTGTGTGTGTGTTTTCTTCCTTGTCTCTGGTTTAGGATGGATTGATAAAAGAAGTGTTGTGCTGTGCTGCACTCTGCCAGCTTTCTGCAGAAGTGGCAGAATGTAAAAGGTCTCCTTTCATTAAGAGTGCAAATGGTTTCTTTGACAGCCAGTGTCAAAAACATGCAAGAGGTCTATTAATAAGCGATTGGAGAAGCACACTGGAGGGTAACCTCAGCAAGGCTTTAACCTTAATGGTCATCTCTTTCATGAATTTTTCAATTCCTCATTAAGGTTTAAGCCATTAAATGTGAATTTGTTTCAGCTCTAAGCTGTCAAACAAATGACAAATATGCAAAGGTAATGAAACGGCTGCATATCCATGGACCACATTTGCAAAGAAGCCAGAGGCAGATGAGTAATTTGATAAACGCAGCCTCAGGCAAAACTAGAAGCCATTTGTTGTTGCCTGAAGCCAAAGAACCAGAAAAAAAAACAAAACACACACATCTTTATACTCAGTGCAAATCAGGAGTGTGAAGAAACCCTTGGGGACGCTGAATAAAATCCTCATTTTTCAGTGTGTTCTGTAAAAGGAGCGAAGGATTAAAGTATAAGCACTCCACAAAAATGGAGTCAATATGCAACGCTCAACATTGTGCCTGGCAAAGTTTCTCACCATATGAGGGGAAGAATCACCTCCTGAGGGGGATAAATCAAGTGACCTTCTTTCTACAATTTGCGTCTCAGCCTAAACATTGTTTCTCCTCAGCTCCATGCATCTGGTACTGTGATGTAAATGAGATGCATATTTGGCTCATCCTGCTCTGCTCAAGTGGAAAGGTAAACATTTGCATTATGCTGGAGTACCCGCTACATTGCTCTCTTCCATTAACCCGCGTCTTACGCCGGATCTGCACTAATCGAACGCAAACTTTATGCGAAGCTTCCACGGCATACAAGTCAACAGCTGGTCAAACCACTCATGCTTTTCCGATCTGACTCACTCCGAACAAAAACACTTCTACTTATGCTGTTTTTCTCTCCATTATTGTGCTCCGTGTCTTCCTGTGTCTGCGATACAAATAGTTTTATGGTGCTCGGATGTATTAGAGCGAGAGACATCCTTTCAGACACATTGAATAAGCTTGGTGATCTCCCACCGTCCCTGTTTGAGTCTTTATTGATTTGATTTTATTGAACCGCCAGGTGTAATTTCACTCACCAATTTCTTCCACTCAGTTGTATCATCAGTGTTGCATTGCTTTGTTTTCAGAGAGAGCAATTAACCCCTTCTTAGGTCTATGTTTCAATCAACCGTTCACTTGCCCAGGTCACAAACACTTTGCTTATTGACCAGGCTTAATGGCAGCAGGTGTCTGTGTCTCAGATGAGAAGCGAAATGCTAATTCTCAAATAGACACGTCAAGATTTTCATCTATATTGACTTCAAAGGTCATTTGTGACTAAATATACTCTCTTCCTTTGGTATTGTCACACAAATCCATGTTTACAATGATAACTATAACCCAGCTTTGCTGTATCTGCGCTGCAGTGTAAGACGAGTTTTGATTTTACAACTGCAAAAAGCCAATAAAAGAGGCATGAAGAGTCTGTTGTTGTTGTTCCGTGTTGCTCAGCTTCCTTTTTGGACATCTTGGGCAAGAAATGGTAAAGAGATGCTTTTGGCATCAGATGGGCCGCAGCATTTGCCAGAACGCAGCTCCAAATTATTGGACAGCATGATGTGGTCCGAGCCATGTTTTCTGTCATGGTGTAGTACTTCAGTCAATCCTCAAGGCGGAGCAGGGCCAAATCTCCACACCAGGGGGCCTCTGTGGCACGTCACCGCCATGCTATTCAGCCTGAAACTGAGCGATAAAAGCAATTTTACTAAGATATTGTTTGTGGCAAATTCACATCACATTCAACACATTTGCCCTGTGAGTTTTTTCAGCAGCACAAATGGTCTCCCTTTGATGTTTTTCAGTCTTCTTTGAGGAGCTTTTGTTTTTCTGTAATTTCATAGAAACCAATCTTTTAAATGTGGAACTCCTTTATTAGAGCAAAGAGATGGGAAAAGTGGATTTGTGATGTTGTAGTTGGCACCTCAGTAAAGTAAACCAGCCAAAGAAATTTCATTTTGCACCCCGTTGCCTGTAAAACTGTGGCACCCGTCGACATGAATGAATATTACAAAGCTTGGCAATACTTTGGTGAATAGTGTTTCACAGTGTCTACAACTAGAAGGGCTCACGCTGAGACTGAAACTGCAGGAAACACCGGGTTGGACTTGGCAGTCACATGGCTGCTGAAGTGGCTGCTTTGCCTTTACTTACCGTAGCAGTGTGAGACCTCTCACTGGCACCGGCGTCTTCTGAATGCAAGCCAAGGCCTCCTGCCTGCTACTGAGGTACAACAAGGTTGCCACGGCACAGCACTTTAAAGAGAATATTTAAATGCCTGCTGATAAATTGGGCCCTGTGGTGTGCCGTGTCTGTCTGTTCGCTCCATGTGTCTTTTTTTTTGGGGTGTCCTTGTCCATGGCGGCACATTCGGCCGAGTCAGCAAATCTGCAGCTTGTGCTCTGATCTCTTCAAGCTGAGACCTCCCACTCGTTTGTGGATTCCGTCCAACTGTCCCCATCAAAGATTAGAATTGTTAGTTTTATCCCCATCGCTGTTCGCGTTCCAACTCGGATTGACCTGGGGGCCCAATCCACTCACAGAGAGGGCAGCAGATAATGGTCGAATTGATAGCATAATTATTTGCCTGGCTTGATAGGCCAATTAACATCTTTACACAGGGACGTGGAGCGGAAGCGGGGAAATACAGTGCTGAACGTGGATTACAGCGCTACCTGAGACCGGGGGCATGTGGAACAAGCCGAGCAACAGCAAAGCTCTCAATTTTTACAATGCACACAAATGCGGCTGGTGTTGCATGGAGAATGAATAACATGGTAATCCACTTGCACTCCCTCAGGATCAGTTGCTTTTAAAGAAGAAGGCACACACCTGTGCTTTTCCGACCCGGTGAGCCCAGTCTACTTTGCAGAGGAGATATTATTTAAATCAGCCTGGGAAACGTATATTTTACCTTGGCTTAATTGGCAGAGCTAAAGTTGGTGAATAATGCACTGGGCAGAATCAGCTTTAAAGTATTTTTCTCATGCATGCTGTGTACTACATTTTAAGGTAGATGGCTATAAAGTAAAAACTCCGCTAACAGTTTGACTGCAAAACTCTCGGTAGACACTTGCCGCTGTCAATGGTACTAAATTATGAATGCAAACATAATACTTGGCCTCATTACATCCCTTTGTGGGCCCCTGTCATTTACGCAGTGGGCTAATTTGTGAGGGTGAGGGAGCGGTTAAAGAATTTCTCCATCCCCTCTAGTGCAGGATCCCATCGCCGCGGCTCCTCTCCGCCGCCGTAATCAAAGAAAAATGTGCAGCATGAGCACATTAACTTCGGGCTTGCTAATCTTCGGCTCCGACTGTTTTCAGTGCAGGAAACCACCGGAGAGAGCCAGAGGGAGGAGACACACGCACCGCTCTGCTGTTTCTTAAATAGGGAGGTGTAGTGGGTGGCAAATTATCGGGTAAAGGTCTGAACTTTTGGAGTTATTTTCCCCTCAACTTCACTTTAGTGGTGACCCCATTAAATACAAAGGAAAGTGTCTGAAGCACGAATCTGCCCTTTGAGTCTTGACTGAATTGATAGAGGTGGAAGTTAAAGAGATTGCGAGGTTACTGAAAGAGTCCCACAGCTTCAAGGGAACAATCCCCATTACATAAAACCAACAGTAATTGGAAAGTACCAAAGTTTAGAATCAGACTCTTTGAACGTTTCCAAAGTATTGAAAGAGCCAATCTGTACTTCTATGTGATATGTTTCCACATTGATAGTTATCGCACAGCCAAGGGATTAAATCAGAAGCTGTTTCCTCTGTCCGGCCGACAATCTGTGAGCCTTGATGAGAATTCCCTTCAGCGGGGAGATACGGGCTCCACAATACGCACTGCTGATCATCACAAGATGATTGCATGACAAGAAGAAACGGCACTTTCCCTTCTTCTCTCTCACAGTCAGTCAGACATGCGAGAGCAAATTGTGAATAAATGATGAGGATGGATCCATAAAGTATTCTTGAGGAGGGAGAACTTTGAGCTAGTGAAAACTTGTACACGTACCCCTTAAAAAAAGCAGAAAGCTCCTCACAAGCCTCCATGTTGATGCGTTTGGTTTTGAAAGTCGAATCGGTGGGGAGCGAATATGCAGTTTGCTTGTTTGTGTCTCTTTTTGGGTCTGTAGGAGACAAGAGATATATAGATGTTTGTATTACGGTACAATTTGTATTTACATCATTTGATTGGCAGTAAAGAATGGACTTAATGGGAATATTTTCTATTGCTGTTCCATTTTTCTAATAACAAAAATATTATTCTCAATATTATTACCAAGAGGTCAGAGGTTATTATCATTATATGTTGTCAGTCAGCTCAGATTAGTGAGTCAGTTTTAACAAGGAGACGTAGTTTTACATTCGCGTGTGTGTCGGTCTTCGAAGGCTTCGTGTAGCAAACAATAATGGTTTGATTTGCCTGCAAATGACCACTGGTTTGCTTTGTTTACCATGTGAAAATCAAAACAGATGATTTACCGAGCCAAAGAAAAGACGAGATGTCTCCTGGCGTCTCTGTGATTGTGATTACAGCAACATGTTGTGGTCTCTCACTTTCTCAGTTTTTCCAGTCCTGTTCTCGCCTCTTGCTGAGCTGGACTTCTCCCCAGACTTCCGGATTTTTTGGGCAATGCTGCCCCAAACGAGCAGCTTGTGATCCAATCGCTTTGGACTGGTTTAAGAAGCGTGACGTGAAAGTGAAGCAAACTACACAGAAGTGTGTCAATTTTTTTTTTTTTGCCTTCCTTAGCCCAAATCTGTGTACATCCATTATTTCTATGGGTCTCACACTTTCCTCCCTCACATAGATGTAGTTCCCACACTCCAGATATCCCTGAGTGTTCATGTCTTCAGCTTAGAAGTAAAGGTGCGAGATGTCTGGCAGTGGGCCTTTCAAGAAGTGCTGTACATCAACAGTGAAAGATAAGACGTCTGCTACTGCAGAGTTCCTGCTTCTTCTCTGTTTATCAGGCTGTCTGGCTCTTCATGACAGGTATTTTTTATCTTTTCATGGCGAGCTGCAATCTCTGTGTGGCTGCAGAATGCATATGCTCTTTAAATTGGCACTAAATATTGGTGAAGCCTCTGTTTCTTCAGCATATCTTCCTCAACAGAGTTTACAAGTGCACATCGAATAAAACAAACGTTTCTGAAATCACACTGAATAGGTTTTGTTTGACATAAGTCGTCATCCCGTCACTTGTCACTCTTACTGGTATTCTTTACAATGAGTTATCAGAGAACGCAGACTGAAATAAATAAACAAATCGCAGGAGAACTGCTTTCTGTTTTTGTTCCTGTAAACATCTTTAGGCGTGTACCGAGGTTTTATTTTGGCCCGTTCTCTAAGCATATAGCAAGGCTTGCACTTTCTTTGGAGGGGCTGATAAATAGAAAATATCGCCCCGCCACCTGAAAGCGTCCGGGTCGCTTTGCATGGCTGCACTCTGTATCTGTGCTCATGACTGAAAGGATGTGTTGCATTGAGTGAGACCAAGAGCAGTCCTGCTTATCTACATGGGAGAAAAAGCAGAAAGCAAAATTCAAGATTTAGGCGCTGGCCAGCCCATAATGCCGTTTGAACCTCTCAGTCCTTTTTAAATGAAATTGTAGTGATGTGAAAATGTTGCAGCTAACGTGCGGAGGCTGTACAGTTGTGCCAAACGCTGTCAGACAAAGTCCCTGCATAGATTTGCCAATGCGTGCCAACGCCCGGAGCTTTGCCAGGACATACTGTCACCCAGAACTAATCTTGCACAGACTGGCATGGACAGGGCATAGTTTTCACTAATTTACACGCACGAAATGCATGTCGTACAACAGCTTTTTGTGCATGAATCACAAACATCATGCTATCACCAGAAGTTGTAAAAAAACGTATTTTTCCTCCATCATCATAACTTCTGACTTCAATTATGCTTCTGAGCGTTATAGAAAAAGTTAGACATCAGCATAAACAAATTTCGTGATCGTCAAATTGGACTGTTCACTCCAGATCACGATGAATTACCCCTCGAGATGGTACAACAAAGCACCTTTACAGTATCGAGCTTCAGCACACACGTAAATCCCTCTCTGAAAGCCTCAGTTTGTCGTGTGCTGTCTAAAACCAGCGAGTGCCATGTCTATAGCTCTGGCCAAAAGGCTCAGCTGGGCTTTGTGCTGGGAAATGGACTGCTGGACCCTGCCAAAAAGCCCTCAAAGTCATTTCTCCAAACTGTAGTCTTGGGGATTCTTGTTAATCCACCGTACCCATCATCTATAAATAAGTGGCACACTTGTAGAGAGAGCAGTTTAGAGAGAGTGGCTGGATGCCGGACAGTCACAAGGCCTATCATTCTTCATTTCCACTCCACTGAGCAAAGCAAATTGGAGGAGGCCAGCAGGAACAGGTACGCCCAGACAGGTAGCCTGTATGTCAGGTGTTGCTGAAAAGATTCTGCTCACAATTCCTAAATTCATTACTCTTTGTGGCAAATAACTGTGACTCTCAGTGAAAAGTAAGTCAACTACAGAGTGACACCACATTGTGGCAAAGTCTGTGAATGTTTTTTTCATATCAGGCCTTTCTTGAAGTACCTACTCGTTTTTACCTGGTTCGACTCTACTTGGTGAGAGACACCAAATGCTCTGAAACTATCTTTTTGGACCTATTTAGATGTGGCTCTAAGCAAGCAAAGTTGGGTTGAAAGCATGGTTTTGAAGGGATGCAGGCAGCTAGCTGCGAGGTTGTGACGTGAACGGAGCAGTTTAAACTGTGCAGTGTTCACACAATCACATTTAAAGCCCTGAAACAACCACCGCACATTTTTATTTCCTGTCTGAGATAAAAACTGCGACTTGAAAGCCAACTCTGTTGTCTCAGTAAGCGGCAGGTATAGCATGGTGTTCACGTGACTGACCCAGCAGTGAGTAGGACATTACCTCAGTGTTGTTGCGGCTCGTGTGTGTTGCACGCTTGTTGCGAGTTGCATTGTCATGACAAGTCCACACACACTGACTGGGGAAACCAAGTCATGCTGTGTAAGTCTGTGCTGCAAGTCTGAGTCGGCACCAAGATCTTCTCATCTCCTCTGCTTTTGGTGTTTGTTCTTTCTTGTGGATTTTAAACCAAACTTTACCCATTGAAGTTTCTCAACTTCAAAATGCTCGAGGCCGGTTCTCCTCCCTACTGTATTTAGTAACGGCACTAAGCAGTGATACACCACAGCGATGACAGCGAATGAGTTGTTTGTTTCACGTCAGTGCTTTGCCAGATATTTGTTTTTATAAATTGCCAAGGGGTAAGGCGATTATACAGCCTAATTCTCATTGTGGCATTAATTGCCAAGTAGTTAATTAAAATGCACAGTGATTGGAGAGTACACTGTCCCGCAGGATGTAATAAAGCTGATATTATAAACACTTGATTGTGAGAGTGATACCGTAATATGCACCATCTCATCCATCAGGATTAATGAGGTCTCCAAATTATACTTCCTGTCACCTTTTGTTTCTTGAAGTCATTTCTGGAGCCCACTTTCATTTCCTGTCACTAATAAGCCATTGGAGAACTAACCTCCTTAAAGTGAGAGGGATAGAGGATCTTTGGCAATGTAAAACTAGTTATTAGGCTTTTATTGCTCCGAGCATAGGGGTTAAATAGGCAGGATTAGCAGACTGATTTAGAATATAAGATGACTAAATTGAAACAGGAGAGTGAGCCTGAGTTATGAGACGTGTTCTGTGTTTGGGATTTCTTTGGCTATTTTTGTCATTTGAAGGAAATACTTCAAATAATCCTCGCAAGTGGAATTAATTTTTTTTCTTGCTTTTTGCATCCTGGAAGGAATTTGAATGCCTCAGAGAGGAGTGGATGTACAACGTTTGCTTATTTGACATGGTGCAAGGATTTCTGTTGTGGCCTCAATGCAGATTCATAAGTCTTTGAATATAAATTTATTGAGTTGCACAAAATCCACAGGTTTCTGTCGAGGGATTTTAAAGTGGGACATCATAAAAGCAAAGAATTTCCAATGTGATGTCTGTTTTTGTTGTCTGATACTCCAGCCTGTCACTTTCTCGGTTCACTCTGAATATCTTTGTCAAGAAGGATTTAGGATCAAGCAGAGAGATCCAGATTGTATTTAAATTGTTTTGCTCTGAAATATCGAGATCCTCTCTGAAACCTGGACCAGATGCTGATTTCTAAATAAGTGTTGATCTTTTATCGGCCTCCACATGCTTTGAGCCGACCATAACTGCTTAAATATTTTTTCTTTTCCTTATTTTTTCCCCGTCGTGGAGCAACTCTGGCCAGCTGGCGTGCTTTCTGCCCCATTTTGAGCTCAACAGCATCATTTAGGCTGCTGACAGTTGCTTCGTGTCTGTTACGTTCATGAGAATCTACAGATAGTTGTCAGGAGCCGTAAAACAGATGTGCAGCACGTTAACTCGTCACTTGTAGGCAAGTTTATTACTCGAGCTGGCAAAATACCATTTTACGAATGGTGAATGCTCCATGTGTCATGTCATGTGTATTCTATGCTAAGGGACAATGATTTATTCATTTTTCAATTCCCGGCTTGTCAGCTGTTTTTCTTAGTTTGTTTGATAAAAATAAAAATAAAATAAAAAAACAGCATGAAAAATCTGTTTTTAGGTGCATTATGGGAAAAAAACGAGGAAAGGACTGGAGTTGTTTCTTTTATAATTCTTTAGCATTTGAAAAAATATATAATATAACATAAATAATAATATAAATTCAATCTCCAAGTCACATTTGGCACATCTTTTTGGAATCAAAAGTTTTAAATGTTTAGTCCGACAACATTCAACTGATTGTTTGCAAAAAGCTTAAAAAGCAGGCACATAAACCTCCATCTGTTTTCATGCTCCAAACTAAACATACGCATTTTGAATCAATGCCGGATCCTAAACTCTATATACAGAAAGCCATTTGAATGAGTACTGATTCCTCTGTTACTGCAACCAATTTCAAGTTCTCCTCAACTGGTTCTTTGAGCAGTTTGTGACAGAAGCCCTTCAGTTTTTCCAGTGAGGAACTATTGCTGTTTAGGATCCTGTCAAACTTAAATGTTTACATGCCTGAATAAAACTGACATGAGCAAGAAAATGATTTAAAGAAGATTGAGGCCAAAGGGAGGAAGAGATCGACCCTGAAATAACACCAATACATTACATCCACATGCTTCTTTTTGTGAATTTGAAATCATCACTGATATCTTATTTGACATTTACTGTGAAACATTAACAATCCACGATGGTATAAGCTCGCCTTTTTTATATAATGTTTCCACTCTCAGTTCTTTACTGGAGCTTGCATGCTTTTTTTTTTAATAATGTATAGTCTCTCAATTCTTCACTGGAGCTTTGTCACACTCTCATCGTTGCTCGGATCTGAATAAGAATGGCCTGTGGATGCCGCTTTTTCTCTTACTGGGGAATGCCACGGGTGTCAAAGCAATCAGGGAAGCTCACAGGCAAAAAGTCCATTGCAGCTCTCCTGCTGTCAGGCTGCGAGCCCACCACACTGAAGCCCTGATCCACTCTGACACATGGGGACTGCACAGTATGTCCTCCAATACCTTCAGGGCGCCTCTTTTTTTTCCATAGACCTAATTATCTCTCGCACTGTGGAAAATAACTCAAAGCCAGCATTTTTGATTTCATCGCCACTGGCTTTAGTGTCGCATCAAACGTTTTCTTGTGACCTTGTGAACTGAATAAACTGAATTGTACTGGAACCAACAGCTAATTTCAAAACAGTATAACCTGTTGAAAATCTTTCAGTTGCAAATTCATCAGAATATGCAATAAAAAAACCACTTAGCAGCAGAAGTCACGCGCGACGGCTAGTAATTTCCTGATTCTTTTTTAAGCTGAAATGCAAATGATCAATTGAATAATGATCATTCTGGATTTCATTCAAACAGGTTTGAATGTGTTGGGGAGCGCAGACTGATGACTGATCTTTGGATATTTGTAACACAGAGATCCCCTCCGGCTACTCAGAGTCAGACACACATAAATGCTCGCTGTGTGTTCATGGTTTAAGCATGTCAGCGGTGGCTGCATGATCACTTCTGCATGCTGCTTTAATGCACACCCCATGTCGCACTAATAGCTGTTCGTGTTCTTTGCCCTCCGTCTCCCTCTTCCTCAGGGAATCTACAAATGGACCGTCCACTGTATTCAGGAGGGATTTCCCCTCCTGACCCTGTCGCGTCTCATCCTGCAGGTTCATTCTTCCTAGATTTTTTTTTTTTCACTTCCTCCCTACTTTCTGCCTCATTGGCTGATCCAAGGTGGTCAATCTTACCGTAAATGTCTTGCGCTGCCAGCCCATAAACAACACGATATTACACCTCCGCATTGTTGCCTCAGCAACTTCCATTTGAATATATAACGTCTGGATGAACGCTGTCAATTCCTCATCTTGCTCCACATGACAAATTGTGTTTTTTTGTGGTTCCCATCCAATTTTCTGTCGGGAAGATCAATAGAGTCACACACTTGGAGTGAAATAGCCCATGAATTGCCGGGGATACACATCTCTGGTTTTTACAGCAGCTCTGGGAATTGATTACCTGCACATACATGCTGAAAATATTTGTGTAAATAATAAATGGCTCCGGTAGTTGCCGTAGCTGACAGCAGTCAGTGGTCTATAATGACCCTCTATTGTGTATTGGAAATTACTTATTCACAGTATTTATTGCTTTCTGAGGACACTGTGTGAATGCGTTGGCACATTACACACTCCTGTGAGCGAATCTCCATCAACGGGATTGCGCAACATGCATTTCTGTTTTGTTTTTGTCTCCCATGCAATTCCTGCCCACACTGATGGCATCGCGTGCTCCACACACATGCCAATTCAACCGGCTTACAATGTTGTGATATGGTTTTTTCTGATAGTGTCAAAGAGAGATTAGCAGAGCGGGTGGGAACCATGATGATCGCCATTTGTGTGTTCCTCTTTTCCAAATGAAAAATGACTGTTCTGTTTTTCTCCCATCTCATTATGACACTCCACTCCATTCAATCGACAAGCGAGCTATTCTATTTCCAAGTGTCATGTTAAATGAACACACGCTTCATTCATTTACAGTCACAGATGGGAGGGGAGGGGAGAAATGGAAGCAGGCAGTGCAACAGAGGCAGAGGAAAGGAAAAGGAATGAGTGATGATGGAGACGGAGAATTAAGGAATAATCGACAGAAGCAAAGAACACAGTGCTCAGCGAGATTCCTCGTGAGGGGTTTAAGCCTGGAGTCATTAAATTCAAGCTCACAACTCACAGAATCTGAACTTTTCCGACTGTTCTTTGGGCCAACATCTCCAGATGGGACTTCATCCTGCGTCAATTGTCTGGACAGGTTTCGACTTCCCTTTGTCCGCTCCTCTTTTCCATTCCCCAACACCCCGCTGGTTCTGAAGCCTACTATAGCAGTATAACTTTGTGGTCACAGTCGGGGAACATGAGAAATGCATTTGCCGTCATGTATTGCTGATTCAACATTGAGCCTGCAGTCCGACATGGCCGTTAACAACAGACTGCAAACATACACGGACATGGAGCCAACCCCACATAGCACCTTATAGTTTTTGTCAGTTGCTGCACAAGTGCCACCTTAATTATCACATTTTATTCACCGTTTCATTCATTGTTGTGTTGAGTCTTCAAAATAATAATTGCCTGGAGGGATATTGCATGCCAACCCTTTGATTTGTCCATACCAGCTCTTTTTTTTTTAAATCTCTTTTTTTTCTGAGGACAACAGCAATACTTTCAAGGTAAAGATGTGTATCCTCCAGCTAAAAACAGCCAAGTCAACAATCCCCTTGGAATGCTTTAGAGACTCATCAACATTACCAGGGCTTAAAAACATCAGATCAGCTCTTTCTTGGGCCCAGTCCCTCGTGGGCACGCGCATTCTCATTAAGTAACTTCTGTAACGGAGGTTCAAGTGAAGAACAGGTGATGGGGAGTCTCAGATCGCTCCACGTTAGTTTTCCAAAGTGCTAATAGATGTCTGCAAACCCTGATTTGGCTCAATTTGAAATCTTTAAACAAACATTTATATTCAGTTCATTTTTTTTTCTTTTAGCATATGTTCAATTTTGAGCACGATTCAAGCAATTCAAAAGCAGTGTTTTTTTTCTAACTTTCGCAGGTCTGGGACACCAGACTGCAAGATTCAACCTTTTACTTTTCAGTCTCATGAAACTGCCCATCAGCTCTGGCCCGGAGCCACGGGGGCAAAACGAGCGAGATTATTTTACCTCATTGAAGGTCATGGGTTTCGTGGCTGTGGTCATTCAATGAATACACCCTATGGTGTTTTATTCCTCTTTTTATCTGTCTCTCCACCTCTCCCCTTTTGTGTCGCCACTATCTCTTCTCCCCAATCTTTTTCCCCCTCTTTCTACCTTCCACCATTTTCCTCCTCTTTTCTCACATTTTTATCTTTGGGTATTTTTCAATTTCTCAGGTCAAACCGGTGTATCGCAGACCTCTGTGTGTGCTTGGTCAGGGAATCCAGCCGGACCTAGTCAGAGAGGTTTTTTACAGATAAGACGGGGAAAGAGTCTTAACATCGGCCACCACACAGGCACATACACATCAACAAAGAAACACACAGTTGGCATCTGTCTTTATCACACATAAAGAAAAATCCTTGGCATGCAGGAGAGCAAGAGAGAGAGATAAAAAGTCACCTGCAATTCTCAAACACCCATTTGCACAGTGCACCTTTTCTTCATTTATCCTTTCCTCTCCACAGATCGCACCCATGAGCTCAGTGGAAATCTTCCATCTATTTGTTTAGGAGTACAAAACAAATACTGAGTCAATGGCTCATATTTTGAATTTGTCTCTTCCTGCTTCATTTTCTGTCAAAAAAATGGATTTCTGACTGCCTTTACTCACATTTACCCACATTTCTAGAAGGTTGTTGTAGTAAATCTGGTAAATATAAAGTTTAATTTGAGGTAATTCGAAGCTCTCATGGCGTGAAGTTTGCCATTGAGAGTAACATTTTGATAAATTCAAACGATTTGAAAACCCCAAATGAGTTTATAAGATGCAACTGTTGAACATTATGATTATCTTATTTTTTCTGCAAGTTTGAGGGAGCAAAATCCTCATAAGATGTTCCTGACACCATTTGTTACACTTTACAACTTTGTAGCAAGATTTACCCATCCAACAAATGAACAGCAACGTTATCGCTGTATGGAGGTGTGTTTGTGTCCACCAAGTGGGTGTCTTTCAAGTGGGATTAATAAACAACAGAAACCTGCTAGCTTAGCTCAAAAAAAGTGCTAACAAAGTTGGAATAAAGAATGTTAGGGTTTTTTTAAAGAGTGGAAACTGAAGGTTTTAGGTCATCATCGAGAGTGAAGCACTGCAAATACATTTTACAAACTCAGTGCTGGAAAATGATTCCTTTGACAGGAAAGAGCCCTAATTTGTCAACGGAGGCAACAATATCAACAAGTTAACGAGTAAATTAATGTCATTATCGCATTATCAGCACTTGTTTTCAATTTCTAAGTAGCGACAGGATTTTGAGCAGCTCTGGCCTCACCACAGTGTGGCGGCTGTGTCTCGTGTGAAAGCTGTGTCCTGGGGACTGCTGGTATCACTGCAGACTGCTGGTGTGAAGCTTTGAATGGGCGGGTAGAGAAATTAAATTGTGCAGAGTAAGCTGCCTTCCAGCAGTTTATCAGGAATGCTATGGGAAGGATTAGCCGGTGTGGCTCCAGTGCATCTAATGGTGGTATAACTAGCTGCTGACCTCACACTGTAATGAATAGGCGAACAGGTCTCTGGGTGCTCCGAGGCTGAATTTCTGGGTCACTTGTCGTGAAGTTTTGGCGTTTGTTCACTGATGCAAATATTTTTACTTACAATATTTTCCTGTCATCAGTTTATATGCTGCTCTAAAGCAAAGTCACTTCAGCGTGCGTGATGACAGGAGAATCTGAGCAATCTTTTCCCACCTGAACTCCTGGATGAGTTGCGATGCCTGTTCTACAAGTGCTGCAGTCGAGCCACTTAGTGGTCGTCAGCTCCAGGAAGTGAAGCAGGGGACAGCGAGAACTGCTCACACTCCCCGGACAGAAATAATTGGATATTAAAATCAGCATGTACCTTGCTTCTCATTGGAACCGGATAAAGTTTCAGTGAAGTTTTGCCCAGCATGCGTTAAAAAACTTTTCCCATTGAGTTTTTTACAGATTCAGGTCATTCTGCTCAGTACAGTGCTCTGCCTCTGAAACTCTGCCTCTGTGTTTGTACTTTAATTTTGTTCAGTAAGAAACCACAAACTTCCACCAATGAAGACGACTGAGGTTTTAAGCACTTTCAAAAACATTTTTTGTGTTGTGTTTAACCACAGCCTACACAGAGCATTGATTACAGTACAGCTGACACTTTTGATGAGGTTATCCGTGGTAAAGATGCTGCAGCGCTGTGGAAATATGCCGTGAAGATAAGGGAAAGAGGCATGTCAAAGAGTGTCTCTCCAATCAGAAGCAAGGCACATGGGACGTTTTTCAGCGAATAAGTAGGGCAGCCCTAATTCTAATTTGACAGCCTTTTCGAAGTCATTTTCCCAGGCCCCCAGTAAAAGGGAGAGGAGAAGCCTGCGCGGGCAAAAAGGAGCAGCAAGAGTAACGCAGGCGATACACAAACGCGCATGTGCCTGTTTTCACAGATCTCAGCCACTGACTGCGCAGATCATAATTGACACTACTTCCTCTCCCTTATTGCACAGCATGGAGAGAACCAGCTACTAGAAGGAACAACAGTGTGCCGGTTCTTGCAGGTTCACTCCCGGCAGGCTCCCAGGAGAGATTCTGGATGCTTCTGGTTGTGAGCGTCACAGTGGGGGTTGTATGAATCTCCTGTTGTGCTCGAAGACTTTAGTGAATCTTCCACCCAGGCTTTGGGTTTAACTGAATGGACATTGTTGAAAATCTTGACACGTGACTCTCCTTTCCAGCTTCTCCACAGGCATCTTGTTAGCCATTGTCAGTTTATTGCTCCACATACAGTTTTGGGGTGGGTGGGGGTGGGGGGATAAAGAGGCAGATTTCACAGGTGGAGGATTCCCACTCGTGGCTCATGATTACATTAACAGCAGGCACAGACGGGCGCACAGAGCGCGATGTCCGTCAACACCATCTTCTGACATCTTGAGACCCAGATTTAAACAGTTTACGGGTGATTATCTGTGGCTTTCTCTGATTCAAAACTATTTCTTGCAACAGATTCATACAATGCCAGGGATTGTTATTGAGAATTCACAACTTCTGGTTCCCACATCAAAAAACACCATTATCCAGAGTATTTCTCTTTAACTGCTTCATGAATTAGTCATCTCAAAGGTTACAGAGAAGCAACTGGCACCGTATGGCTCAGTACTTCTCCACTCACTTCTCAGTACAAAAGTAGTCACTTGACATTTGTTATCTTTCTTCCTTCCAGTCTTTTTTTTCCACTGTGTTTATTTGCTGCTCCATTTTCCTGACACCAAAGGTGTTGCTGAGAAAAAAAGAGGTTTTCATATATTTTTCTTCAACAACACTAATTAGCTACAGCAGCTTCTGTATTGTTTTCACCAGAAGGGGATGTTATAGGACTCTGTGTGTGTGTGTGTGTGTGTGTGTGTGTGTGTGTGTGTGTGTGTGTGTGTGTGTGTGTGTGTGTGTGTG
>JAUESE010000056.1:11948459-11973615 GCA_032274725.1 Malacoctenus triangulatus | reverse complement strand
GTGTGTGTGTGTGTGTGTGTGTGTGTGTGTGTGTGTGTGTGTGTGTGTGTGTGTGTGTGTGTGTGTGTGTGTCCCACTTGCCCGATTTGTTCATTCTAAATTTCACTCCCTATTTGTGTCTGTGACTGTGTTTAGCTACAACTTTATTGTCGTCACAATGTACAAAGCATTAATGGGAAGAAAAATAGGAATTAAAACATTCGATCTGACAACGGTAAGTTTCATTTGGGTCTCGATTATTGCAGCCCCAGAAGCCTGGTTGATACCTTTGTTGCAGTGAGTAGTGCTTGAGGAAAGAGAGATACTTTCATAGGAATTCACTTAAGGAATTTAATGATCTAGATCAAAATAGAGCAACAAATGGCAGTAATTTTATTTTTATCGTCAACCTATTGGCTGTTTTCTTTTTAATTAATCAGCTAGTTAATCACAGGATTGTTAGTCACTTTTGTAAGACAACTGAAAGGTTTGTCTTTCATTAAAAAAGATGTTAATTTTGAGCAATTTGCAGAATTTCAAAAATATGAAGGCAGTAGGAAATATTTTTCTGTTGTTGTTGCAGATTTTCCAGGAAATAACATACTCCAGAATCCAGAATTTCTTTATCATTTTGTTTTTCTTTTGATTGGGAGGTTGATAAGCTGCGTATTCTGTTTTGATATAAGATAATGGTACAGTAATTATTGTTTTTTTCTATTTGAATCTAGTCAAGTAGGGAAGGGACTCCATTATGTGAAGCACATGCAAACAAATGTTCAAAATTAGTATGCTGTGAACTGAAAAAGAATTCTGGAGGCAAGACTCATGTTTCTGTAAGGCTGCTACAAATTGTGTGTTACTTGATGTCAGATTTCTGATGAGTCAAGTGAAATATCAGGTGTAAATTTGTCCTGCTGGGAATTTTCATTCTTTCTTGACTTTTCTCCATCTTTTTTTTTTCAAGGGCATTAGTTCATTACATAATGTTTCTGTAGGAGTTTGGTAGAGGTGTGTTTTTTTTCTCGAATCTGAAAATGTTTTGATGTTCTTCACAACGTAATCCAAACTATAGCTTTAAGTGAGGCTTTGATGAAAAAATTAAAATCTGAAAAAAGTCTTTTTAATTTGTGTGGACAAGTCTGCACAACATTGTGTAATGTGAACTCTGGTGCTCCCTATTGATATACTGGAGGAGCAGCAGCCCTGTAAGCATGCATGCAAAACAGGACGTGTGTGTGTCTGTGTGCTTGTCTGGGTCTGTGTGTGAGAGAAAGAGAGATCCATAGTTTGATAATGGGCACACACATGTATTTACAACCATCTGTGTGTAATCTGAATTATGCAAATCACTATTTAGTGCTGATGCCATGTTTGTCCCCACAATCTGTGATGACCCGAATTCAGACAAAGTTTCTGTGTAAGCAGGTTTCATGTATCATTTTGTGAAAAGACGCATCAGCACACTTACATTTGCTCAGTTGTTTAAACAAAGATACGTGTGTAAAAGCACAGTGTACTGCAAATTAGCAGCTTATTTATTTTAAGTTTTAACATGATCACTCAGATAAATTGCATGCTCACATTAAGGGATTTATTTTTGGTGGAGTGCACCCCTGCCTGGAACTCGTGGTGTTCCAGTGCAGCAGCTTCACTCCACTAAAATGTGTAAATGTTTTTTTTTCACAAGGTAGTTTAGGACATTGATAATTGGTACTTTCTGAGTAAGCAATAAACTGTTATAGGCTATATTAAACAAACAAGTACCTAATGAGAATACAGATTTTTTGCTGACTGTTGAGCCACTAAAGTTTACTTACCAGCAGACGAGGCTCATTATAATATTTTTCAGTTTTCCAGAATTTTGCACAACTTTAGTCTGCACTGGGTTGTTTTTCGTCCCCTGGAAATGTGAACATCTCTGCCACACTGAAAACAAGTGTGAGTGTCGCTAACAGTTAGTCGCCTGTAGCTGAACACAGCAATCAATTAAACAGGGGCACAAAATAGTTTCATGTAGTTGCCAAGGACTGTCAGCAGAACATTGCATTGCAGCCTTCGCTGCCAACAATGGCTAGCTCCCAGTAATCCTTTGTTATTATTAGAACTAATTAAAGTAAAACCTAATTTCCTTCTTAACTGGTTTTGCAGAGGCATCGTGGCTACCGATTTGATAGTGATTGTTCCAATGAGTGATTCAAAATGACATCATACAGATGGTCTGGTTAAATTGGTTGTGTATAACAAGTGTTGCTATTTAAAAGCTCTGCAATAATAGTCAGTTTGTTGTAAAAATTGGTCTTCTTGTCCATCTTGGAAGAAAATTTATTTTGAGTGCCACCTGGTGACAGTTTCTAATGAAATTAGATCTGTCTCTACATGAACCAGTATAATACTAACATTAATTGTCGTGTAATTTTAATTTAAAAAGTTATTGTGTGAAATATACACTCTGGTATGATTTTGTGTCCCCAAACTGGCTCTCAAGTTGGTGGATATTGCTTTGTGTTTTCATATTTTAAGAATCTGCATGGAGTCATAATCATATTTGATTAAGGGGGGACCCAGAGCTAATTTGATTAGGTTATTTAGAGAAATATGTGTTTGGTAATAAACATTTATTATGATGAAAAAGTTTACTTTAATAAGCCGTGGAAGCCCAGAGGACATGCGAGCTTAATTGTTAGATGCTAAATTGCAATGTTGCGATGTTGCGATGTTGCCAAGATAATGGGCAAGGAAAGGCCCTCAAGTCAAGGCAATTAACCAAACAGTGGTTTGATTGTTGTTAAATTGATTAGAAAATGTTTAAGCACTCCATTTGAAAATTAGCTATTGTTTCACGCAGTTTTAGGTTGCTAGAGAATGCTGGGCTTAATGACACGTACACTAGGAGTTAGAAACAGGAAAAAAGTTGTTGCTCGGGTCAAATTCTTACTTTTACAGATGTTGTGTGGGGGGGTGCCACTTTATTGACGATGGTGGATGATGGTGAAATCAAACCTTGACATCATACGGGTTGAACAGGGAATGAACCACATGTGAATTGTTGAATAACCTTGGCAGCACATAAAGCCTGCACAGAGAGACTGCAGCTTTGTTTTTTTGGCTCAGAGCTTTGTACCCCAACTGTTGATCAGTTGTTCCAGACAAAACTAGTGATAGATATGGCAGTTTGAGTGTCTGCTCAGAGTTGCCCAGAGCGACAGCTGATGAAGATACACAGAGGGAGGTGCAGGTTAGAGCCAATCTGTTTGCTCGCCCCAGCATCAGTAGTTTCCTGATTAGAATAGTGGAGAAATCCGCGGCTGGAGGCAGCCTTTATGGCCATCGCTACCCCACATCTCCCTACTCATTAGTGCTTTACAGCCTAGCGCCACAGCATATGGCAGTGCTGCTACTGCTTCCCATTTGAGGTGTGTTTCGAATGGCTGTCCCTTGCCGAGCCACGAGCCTTTTGGCACTCGGCTGTCTTATTGTGTCTGGGATGAAGATAAACATCTGCATTAGAAGTTGTGGGTTTAATTGTTGAGGCCACTGTCACGACAAGAGATGCTCTTTTGAACACATGTTACGTCGATTAAAAAAAATCCCCTGGTATTCACCCGTGCCAGGTTGTAACACAGTGCCTTGAGACAATAGATTATTTATAGAATGCCCAAAAGTTTAACCAAACTGCACAAACTTGCATGTTTTCAGCTGGTGTGGTGAATTGGTGTGGCTGTGGGATTATAGGTGCTTCGTTTTGTATGTTTCTTTTGTATGTGTCTAAAGTGCGCGCCCTTGGGGTGTTCACACTTGAACACACACAATTTTACATTGACCTTATTTGTGTGGATCATCAAGTATAAGTCGCATTGAAGACATGTACAGTATCCAGGAGTTTCTCATACAACCTCTGAGGTAAAACAATAAAGGATAATGAGAATGGGGTGACAATAACTGGTGGTTCTAAGAAACTAAGCTCAAATTCTTGTTATCTTTTCTAATGTCTGCAAAATTGATTGTAGACCTATTTTGGTCTCACAGAGGAATATGAGACAGCATCCTGGGGATGCTTTACATGTGACTGTCAAATGCGACGTATACTCTGCACTTGGAGGTGTTGTCATTTTCCCATTGGACCCTGGTTTTTCACTCTGTGCCCTCCCTCCAACAGAATATACACATAAAAACATTGGCTGATGATATGGTAAGGTGCTCGGTTTCATTTTGCTGTGAATGGTTTTTGTGTGACATCGTCTCATGTTTCATCACGGCTGCATGAAACTATTAACTGAAACGTATGGCTGGATCAAATGAGCCAGAAGCTAATTAATTAAACTAAGATTGTGCGCACACGCGTCTATTACACATAGCTTGTTTTTAATGTTATAATGAAGATTGAGCTTCATGCTGCTGTACAGAGCCAACAAGTGGATACACTCCAATCTGTCTCCTGTAGTGGCTGTGTGAGCACCCTTTAAGGATCTGTGAATAAATTATTTTCATCAGGACCACTTGAGGTCCAATAGTTTAATTTTGAACCTTGATGTGGATATTAAAGTGAGCAGTCAGAAATAGCTTTTTGGATATTCCCAGTCTTCAAACATCATGACTTGGAATGCGTTTCATCTCAGCTTTCTGTACAATTGATCCAACCAATATTGTTTCAGTCCACTGACAGTAACGACATCATGTTCGTACGTCACCATCCTGTCTGTCCTTCCATCTCACTCATGCGTTCCATTCATCCAGCATGACCTCTCCTTTTTCATTTTTTTTTGGAGTACAACTAATATTAAGTGGTTGCATGCGGTTCTATCACTCTTTCTGCTTTCACTCAGAGCTTCCATAACATTCATCAGGATTGTGTTAATAAAAATAACAAGGACACTTTTTACTTACGCTCCAAGGTGAGATTGGTATTGAATGCTTCGGTGTTTTAAAATAACATGAGCACACACCAGATCATCCCTGTTTATCTGATGGTAAGTAATGTCATAATAACTGACACACATCGAATGAACGTGTTGCCTGTTACCAGACTGTTGCAAAAATGTTTTCTGAGCAAAATTGCAGGGTGAAAAAAAATTGTATCAACTTAATTCCTTATTGTATTATCATTTGTATTAAATGATAATTAAGCCTTAAAATTGACTCTACTTTGGTGAGATTTCTTTCATTTATTATTCTTTTTTTTCCCACTAATTTCTTAACACTTGTGTGTTCTCTCAGCGTGACCGTATCACCAGTTTTAGGAAGACAGGGATGAAGAAGGAGAAGCCTCTGATTCAGCACCCAACAGACCCCCTCTCCACTCAACTTGAACTGCCGGTTCCTCAACCCCTTTTTGATGACAGATCCATGAACCTCTCAGAAAAAGAGATCATCGACCTCTTTGAGAAGATGATGGTAAGCTTTGTATTTCTCTCACAGCGTCTTCATCGTATTGGATCATCTGGCGCACTTTACAACAGTTTCATTACAGCTTTCACTGCCACAAATTCATAAATAATCAGGATTCCTTGATAAAATCTTCATATTATAAAATCCTAAATGTGCCTCCAAGCAGAGCTGCTGTTGTGAATGTTGGTGAAGAGGAGTTAGGCATGAAGCACAGGCTTCTTTTAGAAAGCGTTTTTATTTCAGTGAATTACTTCTCCGCCGTCCTTCTTTTGCTGTTGATGAGACGAGGTGCACAAAGGACAAAATTGAAATGATTGCTTTTCAATGCTATCCTCGGATGTTTTATGCAACATCCTCAAATTGTTTGTTTCCACGTATCATCTGTCTGGATAAAACCCTGCTGTCAAGCTATTATGGTTATAGCTTCCTTAACGGAACCAAGACAAAAAAAGCGTTTTACTCACCAGCCACTTCATTAGGAACACCTGAACACAGTGACTCTATCCACTGCAGCAGCTCTGCCATAAATTCTGTCTTTACAACAATAACAGCATTTTTTTTTCTGTTTGTTGTAATCAGAGAGGTAGTAATGTATGTTTGTTGTTGCAGTTTGCAGTGCTGTTGAGCTGAACAACATTATATGGAGACCTGACTAATACTCTACCTCTTTCTTTATATTGAAGGGGTCTGCATAGCAAAACAAATTAGCCCTCATTACAAAACAACCAAGCTCAACACCACTGCACACGATGCAACGTCATTAACAATGACAAGCCAAATGGCACATTGTCTCCCTTGTAAAGGCTTTTGCAAAGGTAGATACACTAGAACAAAAGTACAATATAGCTGATGGATTTTTTATAATCGTCAATCAAAACCTGAAACCCGGAGAACTAATAGAACAAGTTGCATCAATTCACCTGTGAAAAAAATTCCCCTGCCACCATCTGCCAGGACATTCTCTGTGTAAACTCCACATGCACCATAAAAGATTCCCTCGATATTACTGCCAGCGTCAAATATTGATTACGTGTAGAACTTGTGTCGCCTCACACGTGAACATCTAGATATACAGTTGCACCGTATTAAACGCCAAACAGCGTGTCTCCGAGACGTTTATGCAGGCTGCCGCTCATCAATGGAAAATGAGGAATGCGAAATCTACCAGGAAATCCATGTGGCTATGCTTGACTTTGGCCTGAAAATAGAGGCTATGCAATAACGTAGAGGGAAAGGGACTGTCACAGCATGACATCGCCAACCATTTTACAGTGGGATGGGGCACTGAGGGTGAAGGGCGGACTGATTACATCGTAGCAGAGATTGACATGTGGCTGAGTGTAACAAACAACGGGGTGTTTGAATAAACAGTTTGTCATTAAGAAAACATGCTTCAGCGTTCAAATGATGCTGTTTGAACCCGATATTGTGTTTGACAAGTACAAGCTTGAAACGCATATTTTTAAGGAATTTGAGAGATAAAGGCAATAAATTAAAAATATGACTGCAGTTTTATGAAACAAATTATCATCCGGTGCATGAATGAGGTTTAAACAAGTCTGAATAAGTCTGATGCATATATAGTTGAAACTGTCTTTATAAGGCCACTGTCGATTTTAATGCCGATATTATCAGTGTTTTGAGATTGGAGGCATTAAGAGGTCTGACTGTAATAATGCGGAACCAGCAAATACAGAACCCCCACCGAGAAAACACGTTTGCAATATAAGAAATAAGAGTTTACATAGATTTTCTGTAGTAATTCTGACTTGACACGCACAGTCTGATTATGGAGTAAATATAGTACAATTTTAATATAAGCTTATGGAAAATCTAGACTTGTCTTATCTCTTCAGAAGGAACGAAATTTTCTGATCAATAAAAAAAGGTTCAGGAACAATACTGTCGCTTCTTTTGTTACATATTCTGCAAACACAATTGCGACTTGTAAAAAGAAGAAAAAACCATGGACACCGTCTGTATGGAGCTTTAATCAACCACAGAGTCTGTGAAAAGGTCAGAAAGAACTTCACCTGCTAACAAGTGCTGTTGGACTTTCTGAAGCTTGGTGTAACCCAGTTTTTTCTTTCCCATAGAGGTCCTTTTCTGTTCAGAAACTT
Organism: Malacoctenus triangulatus; assembly: GCA_032274725.1. Lineage (NCBI taxonomy): Eukaryota > Metazoa > Chordata > Actinopteri > Blenniiformes > Labrisomidae > Malacoctenus > Malacoctenus triangulatus. The sequence continues at coordinate 11,966,131 of JAUESE010000056.1, read as the reverse complement.
TTTTCCGTTGATGTGCTTTTTCATGATGAGGAATGTGGGTTCCACAGTTTATTTAGAAACAGCACTACCGACTAATAACTGCAATAACTTGTCCTGTCTCCAGAGTGTAGTTTGTGGAAGACAAAGGCCACTGCACATGCTTGGGAACATAGTTTATATTGGAAACTTCAGCTTTTTTTTTTTGAGCTTGTCCAATTTATTAAAACATATTTTTGAAAAATGAAGTGCTCTATAATTACATGTGTCCGGATCATATGACTTCTGCCCCCTTTGGATTTTTAGCGTTTTCTGTGAGTGTATTTTGTGTACCGCTCGAGGCTCCAGGTGTGCACAAAAGTCAAAATACAAATTGCGACACAGGGGAGTTCATCACTGTCCGTTCCGTCGAACAGCTCCTGCAGCACAGTCCTGTTTACTGTGGGGCTTGGTGCCTCACTATCTGTCAACAGGGGATCTGTTTTGCTTTTTGCTGCCCTCAACCTTTCACCGTCAGCAGGCCTCCCTCAGTTTTTTCGCCTCTCAGTACTCCGTCTCATCCCAACAGGACTCCTGGAGTCCATCATATCAGATAGTTTCATTTGTGAGACATGCACTCATACTTTGTTGTATCGATCAGTCTCAAATTGTACATTTCTCAGAGAACTTTAGTCTAACGTCCACAGGTGGTGATAAGTAACCCAATATCTTGTGAAGCAGTGCAAACACAACTTTCTGACCTCGGCTCCACACAAACTACTCTCCAAAGGCAGAAAGTCGTTGGTGATCTCACGTTGCAAGAATGTTTCAGTAAATGAGGCTTCCTCCTTATTTTACTTTAAGCCGCCAGCGCTGCTAAGTAATATAAAAAAAAATAGGTCTTGTCTATGGACTTCAACAACCAGATAAAAAAAATTAAAGAAACTACGGAAGGAATTCATTCAGTCTACAATACACTGACATTGATATGAAACTTACAGTACAAAAAAATAAATTTGATATTTGAATGTTAAGTGTTTGTGAAGCAGCGCTCCTCCTACGTAATCCTGAGGCCACCGTCAGAAGCGCACCAAAACTTTGAAATTCACTTTGCGCTCATCTGTTGGGTCAAAGCTCTGTCACACTTGTGATTTTCTCCATTGAAATGCATTTTTGGCCTCATGTACTGCAGGATTGAAATCTAACAAAAAGCTTTCAGCCCATCTCTTTGAAGTGAGGAGCTGAATTACTCTGGCTTCATTGCATAGGTTGTGTGTACTATTGTGGATAATGTCTCCGGCTGCGCGTGAGTATATGTCTGTGTGTGTAGTACGGTGCCTGCCTTTCCTTTTTTCTCATACAATGGTCTTTATTGCCAGGGCCAGAGAAATGCGACCGCTGCTCCTGGTTTTCATCAGGCTACTGCTCAGTGTTTTCTTGCCTGGGTGCTCATCCCTGTCACTCAGTTCACCTCTCAATTACTATGTTTGTGCTCACAGCGGCGTGACATTAAACCCAGGCTTCAATTTGCTCAGTGACAGTTGACACAGAAGGCATGTTTGCTGGTTTGACATTTGACAGGCCTTGACACTTTGGTTTGGAAAGTATAATTACAGTAATGAAATAAAAAAAGATTTATTTACTTATGGACTTTTTCAAGCTCCCACTCTAAACTGTAAACTTTTCTGCTTTGATGTTACAAATACTAAAATATCCATTGTGGGTAGTTTTTTTCCTCTTAGTGATGCTCGGAGCTTCTCTTCAACATCTATCTTTATTTTTCATGTTCCTATTTCCTTTTTATGTTATACACACACAAGCATTTTCTTGGTGTCTTTGTCTTTACGCCCATTCTGTTATTGATTGTCATTATAGCGCTACATGCAGCAGCCTTAGATGTCTGACTGGCTTCAAATGATGGGTTGACCCATGCCATATTAGTGCGACCCCCTGCTGTGCATTAATGACTAGGAAAAAGTGAGGATATTTTTTTCTTTTTCCTGCAGGATCTGGTTTACACGTTGCGCTGTGTATCTCGGCCTAAATAGCACATAGCCTATTACTGAAAGGTCATCAAAGAGATCGAGCAAAAATATAGAACGAAACACTCTGTCAGTGCCGAGGGAAAGCGAATGAACGCTTGCTGAAATTTTTTGAAGCTAACCATTGAGAACAGGAGTATATTCATAAAACTACAGGAAACGGCGAAATGCACAAGAAAAAAAACGAGGCGCCGCATACTTTTCGACTTCAGAAGTGCGTGTCTTAATGTGTTTTGTCCCAAGACTTCCCAAGATGCGCACAGTTGGAATTCAGAGCCTCTCATCAATATGCACAGCAGTAAATCCACTGATGAAATGTCCAGTATTTGCATCTCACTAAGGAGAGCAGCTGTATTTTCGGGGAGCAGACTCCCATCCAAGAGGCTCAGCCTAGAAACACAGTTGCCTAAAAAATAACTTGTAAACTCATTTCTAAAGCGTTTAGTAGGCTATGCAAGCGGGATACCGAACTTTGACTTTCACGATAAACCTTTATTATTTTTGGTCTTACCCTTATATTTACCTGACTGAAACCTGCAGGTGTGTGACATCTTTGCCACTAATTGATTGGATTGATTTGATTCCTATCAAAGAAATAAATCTTTTCATTTTCAACAGTACCGGAGTGATGTTGAGGTGCCCGCAGTGGCAGAGTGACCAGCGAACGAAGAATGTCACGTTGTGGTGCTGCTGCAGCAGCGACTTTGAGGTTTTATGTGCCTCTCTGTGTGCCATTGTCAGGATGAACACTTCTCGTAATAAGCTCCTATGTGATCCCTCAGCAGTTCCACTCTGCACTAAGACATTAAAACCAGCCCACAGGAGAATTACCGCATGTGCCCTCACACACTCATGGCTCAGACTCGAGGGTAGAGGACACAATAATTGATTTGTCACAGTTGAAGCAAAACACTTTTCATACTTTCTTCACTTTTTATTAGATCCTCTTGTTTCCCAAAGGTTGGACTCTCTGTAGCTGTTTCAATGCATGTGATGGTATCCATTTGCTCACTCAATTCATGTCTCAAAGGCAGCTGGGCTTGCTTGAAGTCCAGTTGCCTTGAGTCAATAATTGGCTAAAGCATAACTTGGAATGAAAATTTTCTTGGACATTTGAATGTATTGTCTTTTTTAATGTTTGGCCAGTCATTGCATTCTTCGTTGGGCTGTGTATTCGGCCACAGTACCAACGGAAGGTATTTAATTTTGCCATATTTCTTTATCCATACATTTCTATAATGATATACAGACACAGATGACACAACAAATGACTAAGACATACTTTGTGTTGTTCCAAGCACATAGTCAATCAAGCATGCTGGATTTGAAATCAAACACCAAGTGAACCATGTCGAAACAGTTTTCTTATACATGATCGAGCACCAACAAGAGATCATGTGTGAGGCTGAACTCTAAAAACTCAAACGATGTATCAAGAGTGTACAACTATGTTGCAGTTTGCGCTGTCTGAAATCGACAAGTCACAGACTTCAGCAGATGTTTGCGCTCTTCCCTCGTGAGGTGCTGCCAGGCCTGTAGTTCAGCCATCTTCACTTATTGCTTGTTTGGGGACTGGTCTTTAGTGAGAGACACACCTGCTCAGCTGGACTGAGGTGACCGGCCAGTGAAGAACATTACACTGTTAAAAACTCATCGGTCGTGTTGGCTTTTTGTTTTTTCTTTTGATCAACAATGTGCCGTGTTGTCCCCAACCACTGGATGTATATATAAAAAAAGGATCGGAACTTGCTCGGCCAATACCTTGGCTTTAAAGCTGAAGGCCGGCTCATTAACCTCAGACATTTTTCATTTTGAGTCTTCTGCACAGCAATACAGAGCCAAGAGAGTGGAAACAATATGCCATTATCCTGATGCTTTTCTATATCCAGTACAGGCACAGCCGAGTCTGTCTGTCCACTGGGATGGACAGGAATACCAATGCCTAATTTGCCATGTGTTGCAGGATGAAATTATTTTTGGCGTGTGCACAGCAAATATAGACTGACGACAATGAGTGAATTCTTCTGCGAGTGTGCCAAACCAGCATGAAACAACTTGTTCGAATACATTTTTCTTTCTAACATTACTGTCGATACAAGCACAAAGCGTCTCATCTCAGTCACACCAGCAGCATAGTCATGATATTGCCAGACTGTTTTGATGTGCCCTGGAACGGTATAATTAATAAAGGGGCATAAATCATTTTAGAAGCCAAACATGGAGGACTCATTCCTCCATTTTTGCCCCCTGACAAATGCCCCGCAGGCTCACTGCTTCTACTCGTCCCTACAGTCTACTCACCCTGCCAATTTTTTGCTTTCTTTATTGAATGCCAATTAAGCAGATAAATGAGCAGAGTTCAAAGATTAATTAAAAAAAAACCTGCTGGTTTTCTTGGGTGACAAATCTGCTAGTTAAGAAAGTTTCTGCAGCGTCTTTTTACGTCGTCATTCAACAGACGATGTTGAAGTAATTTTTTTTTCTGCTTTTCTGAGCTCGGAGGGTTTTTGTCGTTTGAGGAATTTAGGTCACAGTGCCCCTGGATGGGATTCCTGACCATGCTTCGCTGACAAATGAAGCAAAACACTTTCGATGAGATTACCATTGGGAAGATATTCAGACCTTTGTGTAATACAATGTTCTTATTTAGACGTGATACACTCCTTTGATTAGGTGAATTTTACACTAAATTGGACGGAAGGGAATTGCTGCCAAATCAGATCAACCCGTCTGAAGGACACGCCGATTTCTTTTCCCCTCCAGTAGAGGGCAGCATGCCTCCATAACTTTGCCTTCACAGTCTTAAAACCCTGAGGAGGATGTTTTTTCACTCTGTTCATTGGAGCCGTCTCTTTGTGAGAGAGTGCTTCTGATAAACATCCCCCTCCATTCTAATCATCATGTCATTCCCTAGCTTTTAGTGCTCTGTCCGGCCTTCGCTCTATCCCCTGATGTCTCTCACATGAAAGACCTCTTTTGTGATGCAGAATTAAAGTAGCATGAAGATAATACTCCCAATAACACGCAGATACTGCCTATCCAGCCTATCTGAGGTGATTGCATGGCCTCAATAGAGGCAGTGTTGTTTGATTTTGTTCTCCTGTTCGGACTTAGGTTGGACAGTTTCTATTGCTGCAGCCTTGCCACTTTCGTTTCAAGGACTAATTATTAATGCCATTATTTTTCGCCGGTGTACCTTGTAACTTTAACAAAGAAAGATAGATAGAAAAGAAATATATTCAACCGCTGAAGGACAGGATCTCATTTAGAGGGGTTATAGCAGGGTGGAAAAATAATTATTGGTAGGTCTCAAATGTTTCGTCATGCTACTGAAACTATTTTGCTGTAAATAACCCAGTTGAAGATTTGAAGCTTTAAAACACAGATGCTTGCATTCAATTCTTTCATTAGGTTTGAATGCACCACTGTGAAGGCACTGTCCACATGAAGGGCACAGGATTTGATGTCCTTCGTTTTCAGTTTTATTCTTCCTGATGCTGTATAATATATGCTCCATATTAAACCGTAAAAACCTGAACCGACTCAATTCAACTTTCAAATATTATTATAGGATTTTATGAGAATTAATTTTCTAACCCTCCTCTGTTTGTGTGTATCCAGGAGGACATGAACCTGAATGAGGAACGCAAAGCCCCTCTGCGTGGAAAGGACTTGAGTACCAAACGGGAAATGGTGGTCCAGTACATCTCCGCCACTGCCAAATCTGTAAGTACGAGACTTCACCAAGGTTTTCTGACTGTGTTATGAACTGGAAAGGTTGAAATATCACGCCACTCCATGTGACTCTCCAGCGTGAGCGTAACTTGATGTTCTGCTTAAAGGCTTCCTTCATCATTTTTATCCCTGCATTCTCTCACTTCTGCTGCCTTTTCACACTGCTCACGCTTGAGCACGGCATCCTTGATTGCAATTTTGATTAATTTCTTCATTTCACCCCATCGTGTCACAGCCTTCTGGATTTACACCGTAGTTACTCACTCACGCAATGCTAGGTGGATGGTCAGTGCTTGTCCAATCATATGCTTGCATGAATTTTGTTGGTTGATAATTGATGAACATGCATGTGTAATTTATCCGGTGGGCTGATGTCTGTCTTCATTATATTATACAGCTCAACCACATTTGTTCCTGCTTTAGAGTGATAGTTTGAAGCACAGATAATCCAACACAAAGACTTCCAAAAGTAATTTCGGCGATTCTGAAACATTTGACAATCTTTCCAGCATTTAAATGATCTTATACTTATTTAATTTGACGCCTTTGTGAAACAAAAATGTTGTGCTCTGAATCATCAACTGTTTGATATAGACAAAATTGGTAATATAAATTAAACTAATGCTGGCTATTTTGCTTACCTAATATTTTGTCCAGAGTCGATACTCTGTTTACTCAATATATCACTCCAGTTTGCATGATGCATTATGAAATCTTACATGCATTTTCTTTGAGCCAACATTTTCTTCTAAGACGAAATTCACACAAGTCTAAAAGAAGAAAATAAAAAAATCATTAAAATAAAATGATCTCTGTCCCCATTGTTTCCCGAGTCTGGTCGCTCTCCCTTGACATCATCATTTATTACCTCCCTCATTGTTATGGTAATTAACTGGCATTATTGATAATGATGATTATCCAAGATGATTGAATTCCTCACAGGGCTCATTATGCCTTTTGAGCACTGATATTTTATTCAAATGAATAACATAATCCTGTGTAGTCAAAGGACAGAGGACCAAATGTGATGTCTGTCAGCACCCCGCTATCACATTTAATAGGATTGAAGGAGAGCGAGGGGCTGAGTGTCAGTGGATGTATCTTTGCATACAGATTCGTTCATACAGTTACACTACGGAGCAGCTGTACAGCCACACATTATGTCATGTTGGAGTAATACATGAAAAAAAAAATAGCTTACATTAACTTGGAGACAGCAGTGTGACACAGCTAGCAAATCTCCCTCACACTGAGAGACACCAGACTATTCCTGTAACTTCGACAGAGACAGGAGCGGCCCAGTTGTTTCCCGCTCCCGCAGTATACTGGGGCTGCTGCGCTGACAGCACTTGTTTTGCAAGTCTAAACACATGCTTTACTGAGGCAAAGAATTTTAAAAGAGATAATGAATACATCCAAAAGCTGTGATAAACCCGTACGGGGTAAAAGAAATAAAATGTTTACTTCAGAACGGATATTTTAACTGGCTTTTGATTGAATGAAAATTAAATAGCGTCCTCAACCAAATTATTGCCTCGTCTTTCTTTTAGGTTGTCATCAATGAAAAGTGGCTAAATGTATTTATAGAAGAGTCTGTAACATTGAAGCTCAATTATTGCAGCCGAAAGCTTGTGCAAATGCTATATAAACTGACTTATTGAGTTCCCCTGCTCAATATTGTCTTCAACGGTGTTTTTTACAGTTCCTTAACTTCCATCACTATTTACTACAGAAGCTCACGTCTGTTTTAACATCATGAAACAAAACACAGTAGTCTGTCAACAATGTAATTTTAAATATAGAAAGCTGATTCTTCGAGGCAGGTTTATTAATTCCTTGGTCTTTGGAAGTTACTGCCTTGTTTTTCGGAAGTCAGTTGTGTCTCCATGTGTGCATGTACGAGCCTGTATTTGTTGTGGGGTGCTAATGCTGCTGTGGGTGCTGAAGAGCATGCCGTGCTACCTCGATGAAAACATGTTAGATTGAGAACATATGTTGTGACTGAGGTGTTGGAGTGGTGCATTGTGGACATTCTGGAGTTTTTCTGTCATGCTGTGGTGCCTTCACTTTCAATGTCACTGGGTCTGTTTTTTCTACCCGAGGTCTGTGTGTACTGTGGGGTTGCAGTGTTGGTGCTGTGGAAAATCCTGTCTGTTTGTTTTTTCCCTTCAAGATGGTATTCAACAAGGTCTGGCAGATCATTTGACGAGACAATAACTTTTGTGCGTTATTGCAAAGTACCTTGTATTACATGTATGTTATATTGCAAACAATTACATACAAGTAAGCGTATCAGGAAGGGCTCCAGCTACTGCACCGATAGTTGTTCTGTGATTAGCTCGTAAGATAATATTACCTTTTCTTAAACTAGAGTATATGCAGATTTTGGAATTATTTTGTTTTGAAAGTTGTTAAAAATTCCAAATCCAGCTGAACAAGATTCAAGTCCGAGTGTTGTGTGGCTTTTTTCTTGTCTATCTCTGCTCAGTTAAACATATGCTTTGATTTTCTACAAAAAGCAACATTCGTCTTTGATTTATAAGGTGCAACTTTCTTGTGCCATATGTATGTTGATTATTCACGCATGATGACATACCACTTAGCATTCTTAAACACTCGTCAGGCTTGATACGACAGCCAATACAAGGGAAAACTCATTACTACTTTGTTTACTTTTCTAAAATATGTCTTTCAGAGGAAAGTCAAAGCCCTATTTTTCCCTCTCTGCCTCATGAATTGCTACCTTTCTGCTAGTCTGTCGCAAGGCAAGATTGAGAACACTCCCATTCTACCAGGGTGCCTCAGCAGGAGTCTAGCAAATTACCCCAACACCAAATAGAATATTTTTTCACTGGAGAATTTCAAGTTGACAGTCTTCATTTGAATATGAGACGTGTTTTAGTGCAATCCAACTCTGCTTCTGCAGGAGTGTGTCTGTGGACGTCCTTGACCATCAGCTTTGCATGTACAGTTGCCTTCTCCTTTATCATCTCACTTCTTTTTCTGTGCTTTGTGCAAATGTACACCAACATTATTAAAAACTGCCAAAATTTCCCTTTATACTAATAGATTCACTCATATCACAGGTATTTACTACAAGTACCGACAGTGGCAATTTTCTTGTTTGATTTCAAACGTGCTGTGTCTCATGCAGGAAAGGTGTGATGGCAGAGTCTTGGAAAGGGGGGAGTGTCCAGTTTTGTTTTTTTAACAGTTTTTGTCACTTTATTTGATCTTTATTTGATGTGAATATCAATGTGTCACCTTCTTCTTTTGATGGGCTAGACATTTCCACCAAGCCCTGGATATGGATTGAAGCAATCAAATGTTTTCCTATAATGAAAGAGTCGTAATGAATATATTTGTATTGAGAGGAAATCCATAAACTCGCTCCCAGTGGATTTACCTCTCTCAACGGGACAATGTGAGAGATCCTCAATGTCAGATCCCACAAGTCAGTGCCTGAATTGAGGCATTTTACCTGTATTTTGGAGTGAGATTAAGGTGCTACGTTGCATATTGAATACAAATTTGTTGAAGAAACTGAACTGTTCCCCCTTATATTTATTCCAGACTGTTGTCTGAACTCTTGTAAGATAATGTCTGCCGTTTGATCATGCTGCTATCAGTAAATTTCAATGATATGAAATTATTGTTTTTGGCATCAACATCTGTGGAAAACTTGTCAGTTCTGAGGTGTCTAATTCTGCTGTATTCAGATAACATGTTTGCGAGCATCACATTATAACAGGCTGCATTTACGTGGGGCCAGGAATACACATTGTGATTAAAAAGTAGTACTTGTGTAATCAGGTGTAGTAAAACAGACCTTACGGCTGTTACAAAAGCTCTTGGTGGAGTCTAGGAGATGGGAAATCAGGCTTTAAATGGCCACAGACCTTTAGATTTTTAGAGTGACAGTAAAAGAAATGGAAAGCGGTTTACCTTCTTTTTTCTAAAAAGTGGAGAGTAAAAGAGTTGGGGGGGAAAAAAAGGAGTTCTGTGTGGCTTGTAACTTCCTGCAATCAAAATGCATTTCCTCAGAAACATGATGCAGGGAGGGAAGAGCTCAGCCACAGATTAGAATACATTTACTCTGCTGACAGACACCCACCTACTGTGAAACAAGCCCCACAGTTGCAGTAATGAAAATCACTTCTGCTACCTGCCACTATTGACAGATAACAAGGTTAAACTCCAAGAATCGTGCTGACTGCATAGGTTTGAGGTAGCTCTGCCACACAAATTTGACACCTGAAGCCCAACGTTAATGGCAGCAGATTGATCTCAGTCCAGTGAGACCCTCTGTAGCCTCTTTGCCCACACTGGCCACTGTTTCACCCTGGGAAGGAACGTGGGAATCTATACCAGTCCATCGCAAGGACAATCATAATTCACTCTTCATTCACTCAACGAAGCCCCCGTATGGAAATTGGCCTGTCAAAACATGTTCAGTCATCATTTCCACTGTTGCTGCCACAGCCAGTCCCTTTGTGCACATGCTCTGCAAAGTTGTTTTCCGATGTTTACGTGGACCTCAATTTTAGTGTCTGATTTGGATTTTATAAATTTGAAAAATTGCAGCTACTTAACACGGACACCATCTTCAGCATGTGACCATAATTATAAATGTTTCCCCATAAAATTGTAGCTGTACAGTGTGTGCTTTACTTGTGTGAAAATTGTGTTTATTGCCACACACATGCCGCTAATGCCTCTACGTTTTTTGGACAAGATTCTCTGGCCTACTAATGATTGTGCTGTTTGTGTCTTTTTGCACATTAACCTTCTCCGCTGATCGCTGCATGCAGATAACTGGGAGCAAAGTCGCGGTAAGTATCCCATTATTTATTTTGGCTTCTGATTCCTGTTACTTCTGTGTCTCTGTCTTCATCCAGTCCCCAAACACTCACATACACCCTCGCACAGCCACACACAGACGCGCGCACTCCTCAACTTAGCTTGTTTTACAAAGGTGTTAAAGGAACACACTCTCAGGTGAGCTTTTTAAATACTTTCATTTGTGTGTGGCTCTCTGATATTGTTAACGTGCTGCCTTGCACATTTTGCTTGGCTGGTGTTTTGCAGTCAGACGAGGAATTTCAGAATTACATAAGCTGAGTGTCTTGCAAGTGCCTTTTGTTGGCTTCCGCTGCCTCTCTTTTGATACAGATTGCGGCACATCTTACAGCATTTGAATATTGCATTTGCAACAAAGAGCAATAGCTTTTTTTTTTTTTTTTTAACAATTTCTCATAATCTTCAATCTCATCTGTTTATGAGAACGCAGTGTATAACTATGGCTTTATTGCAGCTCGTTCTGTCTCGATGAGACCCAAACGGACAAGTAGAGAAAATATATCACTTCATAAGACCATGTGCGTTCACACACTGAACCATATTAATCACCAACATTTTATCACACACCAAAGGATATATTACACTATCCTGATTTAGTGGAAGTATTCAGCGCTCAGTTTGAGAGAAAAACACAGCACAAAATTTGCTTTCAGGTGCTTTTTTTCCTTTGTTTACTCAGTTTACAGATGACTCAGATAATCTTAATTTATTTTGTTGATGATAATTCTTTATTGGTTATACCTTTTTATCTTCTCAAAACCAACATGACAATTGCCTTTTTCCCCTCAATGGAGTGCCTGTTGACTTTTCAAAGAAAATGTTGAGATTTTTTTTTTTAAAGATCTGGAGAAAAAGCAGCCCTTGTGTTGGTTCGGCAAGTGTTGAATTGTCACTTTAAATGGTGTTTCATTGCCTTTTGAGAGCTTTCATGAGGATTAAGAGGACTGTAAAGCTCACAGAAAAACAGACAAGGTAAAGCAGCGCACTGTGACTTGGCCTCTGCTCTGTCCATGCTCTCAGACAAACCTCGTGCTTTGAGGCATTTCACAGAGACATTTTGTATCGATTGCTTCTTCTCCTTCTTTGTCAAACTGTTCTTTTGTGCTTGGTTATCTCAGCCGGGTTTTTCACTTTTGCCTGTGCGGACGTGGATAGAGTTGCTCTCAATCAGCTGCAGCCACTACATTGTGCTCAGTTGTTGGCATGTGACGGCATTAGGCCAGATTTTAACCACTCTCCTGGAATTCTGAGACACAGTTACAGAATTTTTACACACTATTGCAAAAGATGCCAGAAGCTCTGGTTATCAATGTGTTTCTTTTAACTCAAGAACCGGCTGAAACATTTGACCTGGCATCTGTAACCTCTGTGTCAGTCTCACAGCAGTTGTCCGGTGATATAACATACTGAAAGCTATGAGCTGCCAGGCCTCACAGACTGTCTACAAACGAGTAAGGGGACAAAAAAAGAGAACTGAAAGCATTTAGCCTGGTTAGCCAATCATGGGCTACGGTTAGTTCCCTGCTTCGCTGGCAGATTCCCATTTTCACGCTGTCAGCGTGCGTCGGTGGGACGAAATGCTCTCTGATGTGATGGAAGGAAAGTGTTGGTACGTATTGTCTACCGGAAAAAAGCAACTGTAACTCCTCTGTCTAGAGCATGAAATCTCTCTGGCACTTTTCCCTCACTCAGTACAGAAAGCGATGGGAATAAAAGACTGTGTGAATTGGGTTTAATCCACTCTGACCATTGTGTAAGTATACAACACTGTTAGATCTCATATGCTCCCCCAACCTCCCTGAACAAAATTGAGCAAAAAAAAAAGCGCAACACATACATATCCAACTGCATGCCTGCAGGTAGAAACAGTCCAGATGCTCTATCCTCCTGCAGCTGCATACTGACCACAACGATGGCTTTATAGCATTAGTCTCTGTAAAAATCGGCCTGATTTAAGTCGCAAGTCGAGGGCCATATTGTAACAATCCATCAATGGCTTCTGCAGTGTTGTGTGAAAGTAGACTTCCGTTTCGTCTCCCTGCACTGCTGCTGACAGGCTCTGCACCTCAGTTTCAAAGGTTTTCAGGCTATGAGAATAAGTGCTCGTGTGATTCATGTGTTGCGAAAACCACCACCTCCAGATCAATATCTGTACGACTGTGTATTCCCATTGTAACACACTAGTCAGCTTTAAGTTGTCAGTTGGTCACGGTTATTGTGATTCTGTAAACATGCACCTTATATCCCTCAGTATTATGGTGATTGTCAGGATTTGTCCAAACAGCAAATTTTGTCAAACCTGAAACAAAAGGACAGTTTAGGTTTGTCAACTGTATCATAGCAGATGTCAAAGTACTTCAGTTTTTTGAATATTTTTAATTATAATTTCTGAGAAGCCAAGGACCTGTTCAACATTAATGTCTTTCTCTTGCGGTGGGCTTGACTGGATGACACCACAGTCCATAATAAAGTGCTCAAATGTGAGCTGTGACATCGACATTGAGATGAGAAATCGTTTTTTTTTTTTTTAATTTTTTTATTAACTCACAGGTCAACCATGAAGAAATGAAGCTGTTTTATGGTAAAAAGAGTTGTTCAGATTGACTGGGAGGTCATTATTGGTTATTGTTAAGAGTGCTCTTTGCAGTTTATATAACTCATTTCATTGCTCCTTTCTTTGATACCTGCATGCAGTTCAAATTGAAGTGGTGTGTTTGTTTTTTATTTATCAAGAGTTGTATCATTCACAGTCACAGCAGCTATGAGCTTGATATCTGCTATCTGCCTGTAATTCTTTGGACTCGACTAACAGTTTTGTTCACCTGCAATAATCAAAAGGTGTTTTTGTGGTACTCCTTCCAAAACGCACGATAAAGTTTACAGGCAAGCTAGATACTGAGACCTGGGCATCTTTTATCGTGGTATACCCACCACTGTTGTTGGCTTCTGTTCAAGTATCTTGTTTGAGATAAGGAAATCACTGTTGCATGCTTCTTCCTAAATGTCCTATTTTCATAATTTTTCTGAGTAATGTTTATGTTTTTCTTTTATTTTCCTCCATGTTTGTAAATCAATTTTTAAAAAACCAAACTCATCTGTTAAACTACAATTACTGAAAATAGCCCAAATATCACCACAAAAATATCCCAGTTAATGTTGTTGTGATCCATTTCTTTTGTTTGATTAGACTATTTGGCCTGATTTGCTTCAAGTTTTGTTACCTGCGCTCATGTTTCACTTTGCATGTGCTCTGGATTTTTTTGGGTAATCTGTAAATGAATAGTTATTGTCAGAGTGGAGGACTGCAAAACATCCAGATGGAAAACAAGGGACACAAAAAGAGAGTTGCAAGGATATGAGGCAGACATCTGGCTCCTCTTTAACTCCAATCAAGTACTCGCTCACTGTGCCAGGAGTGCTTGCGAAGGACCTTAGGAAAAGAAAAAGTAAAAGAAATATGGCGAGCCTGAAAGGAAATCAAGGCGCCCTCCCTCCTTCATTCCCTCTTTACCTTTTAAAACCACATGCCTCAAAAGACTTTTTGTTTCAAGCAAGCTATTAAACTGGGTGCTGAGGGTTGAGCAGATTTGATGTGGCACATGTCCTTGGTGCTTTAAAAGAACGGCAATGAAAAATTAATCAATAGCGTGTGCCTCCCATGCCCTGAGCCAGTGTTCACTATAGATTCTATTTTAAATTAAGATCAAGGAAACATGCTCTGGAGGGGACTGTTTGAATAAGATGTTTCTTTGATTGGCTGAAAGCATATTTTAGAGTTCATCTGAGCGACATAAAGAGTTGCCTGGAATTGAGATGGGGAAGGGTTTACTTGACAAACTGCTGTTGAGTGAGGTATCAGCAAATCAGGAGTCTGCTGTCATTCCTAATGGATGTAGAGTATTTGCTGCTTCATTGACTCAAATTATTTTGAGAATAATTAGGTGCATTTTTTTCCCAGTTTACTTTATTGGATAGCTGAAGAGCATAGTTTAGTGCTGGAGAGCAGCTCCTTGTTCCTGCTGGTGGAATGCTCGCTATTGTTCAACAAAATCCCTCAAGTGAACTCACATCATGCCACTTTAAAAGGGCCTTTATTGACTACCTGTCAGTTTTATGGTTTATTTTTATACCCTTGTTTCAACATTTAAAGTCTCACCGAGTTGCACATCTTTAAAGGACTGACTCTGTTTCTCATGTTTGCGGTGCAGAGAGTTGGTCATTCTCCACTCATGTCAGGCAGCACCAAATATCATAAACAAGCTAGATTATCCTCTCAGTTTATTCCATGAAGAGATTACTTTAACTATAAAAAATCAGCACAGCTCTATTCAAAGGACCTTTTTTAAGACTTGTATTTTGTGTGACTGAAATTGTTTTGTATCTATTATTTTCTATCTGTTCTTTACCTTTTTGTAGCATTTTCAACTCTTATCTAAACACTCCTCTGCATTGCCAGCATTAGGTAGCATCACTTGGATTTTTTCCGAAGAGTTTTTGCTTGAACGTGTGTTTGTCACCTCCTCTTTTTTAAAACTTGTTTACCTTGATCCAGTCGAGAGAGTTGATGCTCTCCCTTTAGCTTATATGTTGCAATTCTCAGCGATAATAAAGGGGGCAGTTCCTGATACTGTGTCTGTGTCCCAAGGATCAAAAATGTGATGTCGGAGAATACTAGACTTTGAGACTACAAATACTGTAATAACAATTTGTGTTTTATCTTTATCTTTCTCTGCTCCTAGAAAACCTTATTTATGTTTTTTGTGCTACTTGCCTGCAGAAACAGTCGTGTCCTAATGATGGCATTCTGTCAGCTGAGCTGCGATAGATGGACGTTTTCACCTTTGGTTTTGCTGGGATTTAACTTTCAAGTTATTTTTTTTCTCAAAAGGATCAATCTTTCATTTTTTTAGGGCACCATTAGACAAACTGCAGCTGTTCTGAGACAAAGTTAAATATTGTTGACTGATGGAAGCATAATCTGATATGCAGCTAGATTTTAATACTGTGGGAAGAGAACTGACAGTTTCATGGCAGGTCTGAACTTTATTGAGGATGTGACAGACAGCTATTACAGGAGTTATGGTATATGCAAAAGAAGTGGAGCAAACACACTGTAATATTTATTTTATTCATAATTAAGACAGTATGATATTTGCATGCAAGATTGTTTCTTACCACTAGTTAGGGTAACCTTTCGCTTGCCACTCTAAAAAGCTAACAAAACAATTACGTCACACAACCTCAGTGTTTAATGATGGATCATCAAGCTTGGCTTTTGGATTTCAGCAACTTGTACTCAACAAATGAATTGAACTACATTTACATGCTTTTCATGTTTTGTGTCTTTGTCACTCTAAATCATCCACTTGAACTGAAGGCTCCCAGAAATAAAGATATTCAGACTGTTTAGTCATTTTCCATCAGGCTTAGCTTTTCTGTGCAATAGAGTGCTGGGCTTTCATCGGCATTGGGAAAATAAACAGTATGTGAAATACAACTTGTACAGTTCAAAGTTTAGATGATCAAAACTTATTCAGATACACACAGGGTCAAATAAACTCAACATGCCTGCTTGAAGTGTTTGACTTGGAGCCCACTGCATACAGTTGGTAGCTTCCCTGCTGATGTTCTTCCAGGCCTTCAGTGCAGCCACCTTCACCTCTCACTTGTTCTGGGGGTCCCTCTGCCTTCAATCTGGTCTTCAGCGAGCAGAATTTATGCTCAGCTGGACCGAGATGAGATGACTGACTCAGCCAGCTGAAGATATTCCACCCCTTCACCTGAAAAGCTCTTTGGTTGCTTTGGCAGTATGTTTAGAATTGTTGGCCTGCTGAATGATGAAATGTTGCCCAGTGAGTTTTGATGCATCCGTCTGAATCCAAAAGCTCCTGTGCACTTCCACATTCATCCCTTTGCTTTGGTCAGGAGTGAAATCATCAATAAATTTCACTGGGCCAGTTCCGCTACTGGATATGTAATCCCAAGTCACAGTAGAGGCAACTCTTGTTTAACAGATGATGTAGCATGCTTTGTGTTATGACCTGCTTCTTTTTTCCCCAAGTGGTCTTTGTTTCTCTATTTTCATACAGGTTGTTTTTTTTATCTTTTTGGCCTATGGGCCTCTGTGTCAAAACTGAGATTGTACTGTTTTTTGGTGTGTTTTTGTGAACTGCAACCTGGTTTTAGGTTACGAGCTTTTGCTTCTTTGAGTAAAGTCTGTGAGAACACTGAGATAGTGTCTTATTTTGCTAAAATATGAGCTAATGTAGATTATTCTTGTAATCAGTTAGATAATTATTGGTCATTTTCAAATATCTACACTCCTTCGCCAACGTTTTGACTATTGTTTTCCATTTTACATACTTATTTGAATTTGCAACCTTTTGGTTTTGGCACAACATTTCAAAATGTCATAATTTTCATGAGCATTTTTGTCACCTCTTCACCTCACACTGAAAAAAGCCCAGATAAATCAAAACAAAACAAAAACACCTTCCTCAGTGATTCGGAGGCACATGTGATCTTATCCTGGTCGAATGAACATGCACAAAAGCGTTTCATCAAGTATGCTTTTGCTGTTGTGGGAGAGTGTTTTAATGGTTTCATGTTCCCCATGTTTTATTGCTATATTGACCCAAGCTTGCTCAGATAAGGGCTGAGACCTGACACCCTGATATTCAGTTTAAACTGAGTGTGCTGAAACATTAGGCTTTAAGGACAAACATTGGTAACGGTAAAAAATGTTAAGATGTGAACAAAAAAGTATGCAGAATAAACTGTGAAACAGTTGAGATGCTAGAAGATTTCCTTTACATTCATTAATTTTCATCTAACTTGAAATTGTGAACGTTTTGGTCGCAGTCGTCATGGGAAGTTGAACTTAGCCTTCTTCGTATGACTTATCACTTAATGTGGCTTTTTTTTGCTAAATGGCTTGTCTTGGGGGCGTTTGTGGTTGGATTGACCTTTGTGGGCTGTGGAAGAAGCAAGGTTCAGCTGTGACAAAGGGTGGGCTGTGAGGGAGAGATTAAGTCAACAAGAGCTCCCACTGCGGATGAGAAGAGAGGCTGCTTTTCTATC
>JAUESE010000056.1:11838239-11855007 GCA_032274725.1 Malacoctenus triangulatus | reverse complement strand
GAGCTGAAGAAAGTTTTTTAAAGCCTTTTTTATGTCTTCCTTGATTAGATATCTTCTTTACTGACATCAGCAGGGAAACGTTTCACCGGCCCTTAAACTTTAGTGTTGCAGCCAGATTTGTTGTTGCAATCATCAAGTTCCCGTGTTATGAAATATATGTGTGTGTAGGTTCTTCTACCCTTTCTGTTTTGTGCATAACATTTAACTCACAGAGTGTGGCTATTTGCTCCTTTATGTCTGTTTTTAAAGCAAATCACAAATAAGTAAAATCAAAATTGATAAATTTCATGTTGAACTCTGTAAAAAATCAAAAACTGTCACTTCTCCAAATTTGAGGTTGCTGAACATGGAGGGACGAAAGTTGGATAAACAAGATGTCTCTTTACTTTTTCTTGTATGTTGGACCAGTTTGACTGTCCTCTCCCCCTCTCTTCATTAGATGCGCAGTTGCTGCGCACTATATCACACAGTGAAACACTGGAGTGCAGACTGAAAATAGCTTCCAGTACAAGAATGATTATTAACAGCTCTGCAGTTATTCTGAAGCAAAGATTTCTTCTTTTTCTTTTTAACTCGCTTTGGATTTTATTGCGAAAGTTAAAAGATCACGAATGATCAAACAAGTGATGTAATTGACTCATTTAGAAGTTTTAATGAATTTGAACTTGTGTTGTATTTTTGCTTTGTTCGTGTATCAGTTACTGTGATGGAAGGTCGCCACCCGTCTAAATGCACTGACACTGATAAATTCGCTGCTTGTGTCAGAGTCTCTTTGCAGAAATAAGTCTTGAAAAAGAAAGTTTGAAGATGAACGGAGGATGAGGGGAGGAAGATGAATTTACCGTAGACAAGTTGCTGTTCCCTCCGAGTTATGAATTATGTATTCTTCATCTATTCAGAGGAAGTGAGAAATAGAATTCGCATTAACCATCGAGTTTTGCCATGTCCACCTCTGCTCCAGTGTCCGTGTACGCCTCTGTAAGCCAGGAATAAGAAGGGATCAGTACCAATTTTCACAAAGAAAAAAAAGAAAGACTGATGGTGTTTTTAAAAATATGTTTTTGATGTTATTTCGTATCCCGCCTTCATAGCAAATGCAAGGAGAATTTGGCAGCCGTGTACCTCGAAACATTAACACCAGAATTGCATGATGACTGAGGCATTTTATTTTCCATATATCACTGCTGTGGATTTAGGATGATGGAATATGCGGTACTACAGCTATTTCCGATAGATACTATTTGTCTCCCCCCCCTCCGCCCCCCCTCCATTCCTAGATAGCTTTCCAGGTTGTGGTTTAAAAGTGGTTGAATGTGCAATAACATCGCGAGGATGGTGCATTTCCACGAGATGAAACAACAACAACAACAACAACGTGGGAGGTCGGAATGCATTGTGTGGTTCCAGCTCGAATCATTTAGCGCTGGCAGTCTTAGGTTAGGTAGTGCTGCGTGAAGGTTTGGCTCAGTGATCAAAGGAATACATGTGTTCTCATTATATCCAATCTGAAACATTAGATCTACTTGTTTTTGCCATTGTGCTTATTTGAAATGCCTTCGTACCTTGATCTGTGTATCTAATAATGATATTAAACGCTAATTCGTCAAAAATTCTAATTGCTATACTAATAATAAGACAGTCAATGGCAGGTAGCTACACTGTCTACTGTAATTCGTCCTCACACATTATTTGTTCCTCTACCCTCCGGGGCTCGGTTTATTTTTGATAATTAATCTCTCACTGCAAGTCTAATGAATGGGAGCACATCAAACCCACCCAGTAAATATAGAGCAGATCTGCTCTTTTGGAGCTCGGCGATATGGGGATTACACTGGTTATGTGGAGCAGAGCTGGATCAAGTGGCTGGGGCTGTGCTGCAGTGCAAGCTATCACTGGAGGAAGCGAAGGTGCCAAAGTAAAAGAAGAGGTGGGGAATGATACAGGGGACATGTGCTGGAGCCCAGCCCTGCCCACTGTGGAGGGGCCTGACAGTTCTGGGTCACTCTCCCCGTCTGGAGTTATCTCCACCCAGCCCGTATCTGCTCGGTGGCGGCGGAGGATGGAGGACGGAGGGAAAATAGGGCGGCTTATTGAGATAATAATGTGGTGTACATTGGTGACAGTTGTAAGCCGAGTGCCACAGTGCTTAAGCCACGCAGGGCGATGTGTGAGCTTTCAGTAGCTTGTTCCAGTCATGAGTGGGCGATCCACCAGGCTCAGGCTTAATGTATGGTATTTCATGCTTTCAAAACAGCGCACCTAAATGCTGATATATTCTTATTTGCCTTGGCTTAGATTTTTTTTCTCTTCATTTTTTTTTCGCTGTTCATAATGTGATGGTGTCTGTCCACCCACAAGGTACCATCAGAACATAGCCTTTGAATATATAGGCAGCAGTCAGAGTTGAAGTCTTAGAAATCAACTCTTATGATTTTCTCTCCAATGTTCGCTTTAAACCTCACTTCTCCACATGTGTTAATTCCACCCCAGATACATGCTTGGATTAGGCACGTTTGTTGCTCTCTTTTGGACAAATTTAACCCACCTGGCAACCGGCACTTTGTTCACAGTTCTGCCTGCCAGAATCAATTACGACATTTTAGCAACATTAATACTCCTTTCCCTTAATGCTTTCATGCAGAGTCATCCGACAGCCAGGCTTTTGATCAGGCTCTGAGCTCCTTATCTGGATCAAAGTTGTCATAAAATCTCCGGCTTTCGGGCATCTCCTGATTTTCAATTATTCATTCTGTAAATCAAGTGGACCTTCTCAGGAAGCTCAGAAAGTGATTACCTCTCACACATTAACCATAAAGGGATCTACTTCTTGGGGTGAAATTAGATGCAAAACCTGAACATTTTGATAGTTTCGTCAAATAGTACAAGATTTATGCAAATTGAAGGTATAAATCTAAAGGTGTTTTTTGAGGTGTGCACTGTCTATTCAGAGACAAAAATAAAGGCTGCAGTCCTTGCCGTCTTTTCTCTCATTTGTTATGTAAAGTGCTGACAAAAAGGTATTAAAAAACTGAAGTACATCTGTTCATCAGCAACGCTGAGAGACAATACAGCTCCACTCAGGTTCCAAATTCTATTGTATTCAAACCCTTTTTTTCCCTCTGTATTTTTTTTCATGGCTTTTTGTGGCCATTGTTATGTCCTCGGATGAATTTTAAAAAACAGAATTTTTGGCTGTGAATTTAAACTTCTGGTTAACGTCAGCTCGGAAAAAGATAATTATTTCTCAGTTCAGTGCTCGGCTTAAGATGGCATTGTATTTGCTAAATGTCACTTGCAATTAAAGTTGATAATGTTACAGAGAAAAGGTCATATACCAACCTGTGTGGTGGAATTGGACCCTGGCTGATTCGCAAGCCCCGCTTGACAACGCCCAGCACTCAGTCACACTCCTAACTGGCTGACATGTTTTTCCCGGTCATTGTGCTTTCAATTACACACATTACACTGATTAGATTTACATTTCAGTTTTTATGGTCGCTCTAATTGGCAAAGATGATTGCAAATTATGCAAGAGGGCAAGCGTATCCTTGACGACCGTCAGTCACCTTGAAATGGATGGACTAACACATTCTGGGGTTCTGTGTACCCATTAATCTGCTAATTTCACGATGGGGGTGATGCAGGTGATCAAATTTAATGGGGTGCCTATTTTCTGCAGCGGCACCCCATTTTGACACGGCATTTTGTGACCTCTAGCTTGGATAAGAGAATCACTTTGTGGTTAATTGGCCTTGTAGGGGTTGTGTCAGTCATATCTCTCTGTGACTTGCCTAATTGTTCTGCTTTGTTTCCTGACCCCTCAGGCCTCAGTACTACAAGGTGATAGAGGAATGCGTGTCACAGGTTGTGCTGCATCGCAACGGGATGGACCCGGACTTTGGCTACAGTAAAAGATTAGACGTGGACTTCACCCAACTGATCGGTAAGCAGGGCCTTGCTTCGTATTCCTGTAGTTTTCAACATCCCATCCAGACTCTGGTTCTCCTCAGTTGTGTTCATCAAGCAGTGGCACCCATTGAATTAGTTTTTGTGTCCTCGTCAATGTCATTCTCCTCCACACATCTCCATTAATTTGACAGCCACTGTTTAGTTATTAACAATAGTTTAAGAGTTTAGGTTGGAAAAGATTTCTTTTTGTTTAAGTTCAAAATTTTGTTGTCTTCTGTTGCTAATGGAGTTCTCTCCACAAACATAGAAAAGAGATGAAAAGGGCCACTCTGTGTCTCTCTTGTGTCACACGCAGACGTCTGACTTGCCAACAAAGAGTCATTAAAAGTTTCTGAAGCTATTCACAGAGGACCGCACAGTGTTAAAGTTTCCTCACTCAATTTACAGATACAGACAGAGACCTAATTATATAAATATTTATGCAGTGTTTTGCGTTTTGTCAAATTCCTCGTCCTGTTTTTACCTTTGTGGATTTTTAAATGAAACTCAGGTCACAGAATGTGGAATCTTTGTCTTTTAAACCTTAAGTTTCTGAGTTAGACTTCAGCCTAATGTGCTTTCGAAACACAACATAATCAGAAGTGCGATGTCTTCAAGGTGTGTTGGGATTGTGCCCGTCTTTGTCTTGCAGATCAGTGTGTGGATAAAGCCAAAGTTGAGGAGAGCGAGCAGAAGGCTGTGGAGTTCTCCAAAAAGGTGAGGCATTAATCACTCCAGTGGCCCCCCCTTCGGTTGGCCGGCGCCCATCAGGAAAGTTTTTTCTTCCTCAGAGCTCCCAGACAAGCTATTGATTTTCCATGCCCTGATCAATACCTGGCTGTGACGCTACATGATCCGTATCAGCATTACAAGAATCAATACCGATGTTCTGATGTATACTTGTTTGTGCGCAGTGCCAGAGCACTGTTAAGTTATTTTTCACAGTTTTTTAAGTGCCTAATTTTTATCAGGTTTTTTTTTTTTCAAGATTGCCAAAAAAAGGTTGGATAAAACAGGGGGTTCAAATCCAAACCCTGACCCTAAAGTTGTTGCACGTTTCGAGTGATCCGTGAAGTGATTACTAAGTGGTACAGCTATAAATAAAGGAGCAAGGGGGGGACTTGTTCACATTCCCAAAAAATCTACCCAATTCAATTTGTATATGTATTTTTTTCCAACTGAATTTTGAACAATTTTCAGTCTTTTACTGAGGGAGGCTCACTTTGAAGCTGGTTATAAGCTATTGGTTTTTCTGCTTCAGTTGGAACTTTACAGAGCTGTTTGTCATTGTTGGCCACCGAAATACGGCAATTCTCGGGGAGCAGGTTTCAGCCCCTCAAGGGCTCAAGGGCGGAAACGATTCCTCCAATAATTCCAGCCAAATTCTCCGCCTCGACGTTAATTTCTCTCCTGTGCGCGATACAAGTACAGCGCGCTCACTTCCGCTTTTGATGACGTAGCGCGTATGTGAAGCGCGAAACGGGGAAACAAAAAGGGAGACGGAGGGAGACGAAGACGGTGAGCGGCAGGTAGAACAAAATAACCCGCGGAGAAAAACGTAAGAAACTTTCGAAAGTGTTTGACCATTTTCAGTTAAACGGAAAGTTAAGCACAGGGAATGTAGCCGTGCTGAATGGAGTTAGCTTTCCACAGCGGCACTTCTCCCAGGCCGCAAGAACACTGCAATTAATTAGTGCGTCACTCACGACGGTGTTTTTTTTTCCCCCGGTCATCTTTAAAACGCAGGATATTCCAATCACACCGAATGGACCCTTTTCTTTCTTAAAAGAAGCAGTTAGCAGTACAGTTATGCCACCAAACTCAACAAAACAGTTTATTTAAGAGGAATCTGATTTTCCTTGTCATGTTTTACTGGGAAATTAAATAATATGATGAAAACATTTTTTTTTCTAAAATCCAATGATGTGATGAATTTCGAGAATAATCGATTGAATACTTGATTATTAAAATAATCTATAGCTGCAGCCTTAGTATCATTACACATATACTTTCATTTACTTTATTGCAATTATGTGACTCTCCTGATTGATTTATTGAACTTTACTTATATTAGACAAATAAAGTTCACAACTTCGGCTCCTGCGTGTTATTTCCAGCTCTAAAATCCGTCTTACAAGGCCTCATTAGGAATGTCTGACAACACCACCGGGGGTCCTGGGAATGTTTTCCTCTTAAGAAGCATGTCCCATCGTTTCACTGTGCACCCTGCTGGGCCAGTGAAATCATTGTTGCGACATGGCTTGGTTTCTGCAAAGGTTAGATCCATCAACATACATGAAAGCCAGGCCTGACACAAAGACAGAGGACAACAGAGCTCTAGGGCCACGAGGGCTATGAATAGAAATCGGCCAGAGAGTTGACGACAGCGTGTTTTGTTGTCTGTTGATGTGCCCTGTGGCCAGTCTCCGGAGACACCCCGCCGCTCACTAACCTGCGTGTGCGTGTGCACATCTGTGCACACGTGTTTATCTGCACAATGACATATTTGTGTGCCTTTTTTCTTGCAGTTTGATGAGGAGTTCAGCGCGCGGCAGGAGGCTCAGGCCGAGTCTCAAAAGAAAGAGGAGAGAATCAAAGAGTTGGAGGGGAAGATCCAGGCCCTGGAGTCCCAGGTAAATCCACGAAGACAAATCCCATCTCACTACCAAGCTGTGCTACAACCCCCAGAGATCTTTATCCTGTATGTTCCCCAAAACAACAACGAAGCCATAGGAAGGTGAAATCTCAACATTTATAAGCACTTATATTCACTGCTATTTCATGTTTAAATAAAAAGACAAAAAAAAAAACAAAGAACAAGCTGTCAGTCATACAAAATGAAAATATTTTTCTTAAAATCATTTCCTCCCGAAGTGATGGCGCCTCTCGAAAAAGGTTTGATTTGGTCAGGACGATAACTCTCAACCACTTACAGATGTGAAGTTGCTGTAAGTGGGGGTTATCATCCAT
This sequence comes from Malacoctenus triangulatus, assembly GCA_032274725.1. NCBI lineage: Eukaryota > Metazoa > Chordata > Actinopteri > Blenniiformes > Labrisomidae > Malacoctenus > Malacoctenus triangulatus. Next base: position 11,848,089 of record JAUESE010000056.1, on the reverse strand, counting down.
GCAAGTACATCTGATTTAATAAAAGGTCAATCTCCTTCCTAAGTTGTAGCTCTTTATGCAGGCAAATTGCTCTATTGAAGCTTTTCCTATGAAATTCTATCATCACAGAGATGGATTGCATTTCTTTTCCTGGCCTCCACATCATTCCTTCCCAGGCAAAACCCTCCATTTTCAGCGCTGAAAATGACTGCTATTTCCCCCTTAACCCAATTTCAAACACTTTAGTACTACCTTGGGACAAAAGGGCAGTTTGCCTCCCTGCATAGGGGAATTTAATAGAAACCTGCATTGAAAGATGGTGTAGCTACATCCGCATCAGAAATGGCTTTTTCTCTCAAACATTCATCTCTTGTTGTTGATGTTGGCACCTCTGATAAAGTGCTGCTGCCTATGTGGTCCAAGAAATACAGAGTTTTTACAGTCGTAACGGACTGTTTCTTAAGTTCTTTGGAAATCGTTCTTTGGTCCACAACAATTGCTGCTTTGTCGCCTGAGCCTTGGCTGCCGTCCCGGCCGTAGTGACTGTGCTTTATCCTCCGGAACTTTTGTACGAGTGTCACTTCTCTGCATCGTATGGCCGCATGCTGTGTCACCGAGTTGTTACATGCATGCGTAACCAAATCGCCTCCCCATCCACCGTTCCCCTAAATTTGCTGCACACCCGTGTGAACCCGGCGCCCCTCTCCACCTGCTCTGTCTGCTCTGCCTTTTCTTTCCTTTTCTCTGTCTTTCTTTGCGTTGGGTTTGGTTACCTTTGCGTGCCCTCTTTCCCATGCCGGAGCTTTTCATGTTGTGCTTCCAAGTGTTTTCCCCTCTATAACACATCTTTCCCTCACCCTCCCCTTGGCAGGCCGGTGTCTTTTGAAGACTGACTGAATGTGGTGCATTAACAGGTAGTGTGGTGCAGAGGAGCCCTGGAGAGTCTAACCCTCTCTTCCGCTGTTTGTCTGAATGCTCCTTCAAAGAGTGGTTACTGTTGGAGAGCCGCACATCAGCAGACATTAGCCTCAGCAGGGAAACATGTAATTTGTTTGGCTTAAACTTGAATGAATGAGACCATATGGACTTTAGGCTGTCTCAGTGCATCAGAACATGAATGCAGTGTGCACAGCAGTTGTACAATGGGGAAAGACTCACTATAGAGCATAAACAAACTTGATTTTAAATCCAGAACTTTCTGATCTGAGCTGTATAACTGCCACTGCATCTCTCTCTCATTGATTGTGTTCAAAGAAGAAGAGTTGAATAGGAACTTGTTTCGAGGCCTTTATGGAAATCTTCTAAAAATGTGCTGATTTCCATCTGGTGTTCACATATATGTTTCAAATTGCGGCCTCAGCACCGAACGAGACAACAGTGTCGTCCTCTCAGACAGCTGCGATTCTGCTACTTGAGGCCGACGCGGCTGTGAGAGTGTGTTTTGCAACCCTTTTCCACGTTTGACACAGCGCTGCAGAAAAGCCATTAACTGTGCGAGCGCAGAACCTTTAAATCGGTGTGAGGACACGCATTCAGTTTGTCCATCAAAGCAGCTTTTGCGATCACTGCCGATTTGCTGAATATGAATGAAGTGGGAGCTAACCCTAACCTTTCATCTCCGGTGCTGAATTCCTGTCAGATATTAAAACACATGCATGCCTCAGTCGCTTCCCTTCACCTTGTTTGTGAACCAGCACATTTAATGAGAGTCTTTCTCTGGGAACTTTGGCATTGTAACAAGCAGCCTGTTTGATGTGTCTGTTTGATTATCTCCCAATTGAGTTGAGTGGAGGTTCGGCTTGTAAACATCAACAAAGGACACAGAAATCACAACAAAGTGGAACTCATCCACCCTTCCCCAATCCTTCGCTTGCAACCATTCAGGGGAAAAAGGGAAACTATTCATTGAATTGGCTCTGGATGTGATGAATAATGTAGCACTGCAGAGCTACACTGGAACACTCTGCGCCATCGCATTAATAGGTTTTAACAACCTGGCGGTCTTGTAGCTGACCCAGCATAGCCCCCAGAGGAGCTGGAGGTGTAGTCGACCACTTTCTCTGTCTTTTACTGCCAGACTTCCTTCCACTCTTACTGATTATCGAATTTGACTCAACTGATAATGACAGCAGACCTCACTGTGTAGGAGCTACTTTTTCAGGGCTCTGTTGTTGTGATGTGGAGCCAGATTAGCAGTAATAAGACTCAGTTGAATTCTTGTGATTAACTCCATCATCCCCGTGCCGTTACATTAAGGACTTTTTTTCCTTTACGCGCCGGTCAAAAGAACTTTTTTTTTGGAGGCAAACTATATAGACTGAAATAAAACGTAGCTATCTCAGTGCTTCTTACTTTGAATCCCTACGGAATGAAATCTTTCTTTGCTTTAAATATTGCACTTTGCTACCATTTCCGAAGATTCGCGCAAAGCAAAAGTTCTTTTTAAGCCACCCAACTAAAGGTCTCCGTCTCCTTTTCCATTATACACATTAAATATTTAGTTCTCTACAGTTCATGGTAAGAGGTTTTCTGTAGGAAGGACTCCATAAAAAATATTCCATTTCAGTTGCTGAATACGTTCCCATCCTCTTTTCTTTTGGCACAGGTTGCACGGAGTGAAATATCAAAGCAAAACGGGTACATTTCTAAAACAAAGACTGCACAGTGAAATCAATGCCCATCACACATCTGAGAGTGTCGAGCTGAAACGTATTCTGCAGCGCCAGAAAAAAAAAATGGAAATGGAAGAAGGGTTTTGAAGGTGCACCAACTGTCAGTGATGCTGTGCCTCGTTCCTTTCATGCAGCCATTGCTCTACACCGATGCTCCTTTGAAGATAGATTACATCTTGTTTTAGGTCTAAAGTACAGGACACTCTGCCTCTTTGCACATGTAATGGCTCATTCAGACAAGACATACTGGCAACATACTACTGTAGCACTGTTGTCATTAACCGTGAAAGAGACGTCTTCCTTGCTTGCCTTTTTTCTGGCTTTGCTGTTTTTTTTTGTGAGTACTGTATGTCTTCTGGTGTACTTGTGTTTTTCTACTCCGTCTTTCTAACTCACCCCCCATTTGTGCCTCTTTGTTGCCCTCTCTTTCCGCTGTGATGTGTGCCTTCCAAATTTGTGGTGCGTGTGTGCGTGCGTGTGTGTGTGTGATCTGCACAGTTAACTATTGAAAAAGAAAGACTCAAAGAGGCTCAGAGACTCATCAGGGAATCTGAAGCCAAGGTGGGTGTCCTCTCTGCATGTGTGGCCAGCCATGTTATGCAACTTTAAGCACCAACAAATCTGACTATGTACTCAAAACCTGGATCATGGTGGTGCTTAAAATAATAGAACCAAAAAAGAACAAACCATTGCAACTTAAAAAAAATATATAAATTCCTAATGTGCATGTTTTATCTGTTATTTGTAAAAATGTGCATCACACTGCTCTGCAGTTTGCTGTGTCGCTCCATTATTTTCAATCTGTTCATAGTTTCTTTCAACAAAGCCACAATAGTTATGGGAAGAATTTGATGCTTCCCTCATGTTAAGATTGTCTCTTCGAGAATGCGAGTCCACAGGAACAAAGAAGATGCTTAAAAATGATTAGGAGACTGGAGTAAGCCAGGGAACATAACTGTCGGAAGCGGCGGTGATTTTCTGCAGCTGTTTAACTGTTTGAGCAAACTTATTACCTGCCTGTTAAATGCAATTTTCATAAGTAAACAGTCGTGATTGAATTTCTCGATCAGAGATGAGATTTGGGGCAAAGATTTAATCACCTCGCAGTTAATTGCCTGCCACACTGACCTCCCCATTGAGTCGAGATGAGGATGGATCCAAATTGGATGGGTGAGATTATGTATTCGCCCTGTTGTCTGCTTTCTGCAGGGCTCCAGGTGGGCTCTGTTGATTTAGCACCAGTTTGGGATTATCACTTTCATAAGACAGTAAAAATCACACTGTAATCAGATGGAATGTGTTAAAAATACATACATGAACAGTAACAGAAATGATGTGTGTCAGGGGCAAGGTTCAGAAGTCTAAAGTTGTTATAAAATAATTGTAAGTTGTCAGAGTAATTGTGCACTTGCTTCTCGATACTTCATTCACTTCCTAATTTACATATGTGTTGTGTGATTGCATTGCTGAACATCCCAGCTGATGTTTTTCTATACGATTTCAGTTTAAATCTGCCGTCGTGATTCGAGGCAAAAATACACAATCGTTTATAAAGCCTACAACTTTTTCAGTGTGTTGGTTTTCATATGTGAGGAGGAGGAGGATGCCAGTGGCAATGCTTTTGGATCCCATGAGTTCTATGCAACACTGGGCTTGTTATTATTGGGTGGATCTGAGAGGGGTGGATAGAGAGCTAAAGACTCAAAGGACCCCTCAGTATGGAAACAACCGCGCTCTAATTTAACAGCTAATTTGGTTCCATTCTCTCATATTAATCTTAAAAGAGAAAACGGGCCACAGAGGGCTTGAGATTGACAGACATGTAATCATTGGATGTTGATTTCTTTTTACAAAGGGCTCTGGGCAGTGTGTATAAGAGGCTTCCTTGCAGAAAACCTTTTTAATTTCGGCCCTAATAAACAATCCACCACTGCCATTATGTAATGAAACACTACGTAATGTCTTCAAATATGAAGCCAATTACATTTTACCCACACAATCAAGTAACTGTGGGAGATGCAAATAGTGGGAAATTGGTTTTGGAAATGAGGAGTGCAAGTGGAAAGGCTTTTTTGGTGGGAGCCAGCATCTAATCAGCTCCCAGGATCAAACCATGTCAGAGTGAGAGTCTCTAATTGTGGTATTTGCATAGCTCGTTTCTATAAAACCTTTTCCTCCAAATTGTCACTGCCTACCTGTGTCCATAGTTTGTGTGATAGTGCTGGAATGTCGGGACTAAGAGGCCATTCCATCAGTCTTTTAGGTCATAAATGCAGTTTTGATGTTTAAAGATCCTTATTTCGGGAGCACATAATGGAGACTTGATGGGAATGTTACATTTCCGTCTCTTGTAGTCACTTGCTTGTGTATTCAATACATACATTTGGAACCAACTCAAATATGAGAAAGTATCCTATCAAAGCTCCCAAAGCCAGGCATAATCATTTTTGTTTTTTCTTTTAGTGCATAGGGATTCAAATGTTTTTTATCTATGATTTATTTATGATTTTTTATCAATGAAAAAACACAAAATGAATCTCTTTAAAATGTCTCAATTATTATTCTGATATTTAAAAACTAACAATAATTTTGAGGCTTGAGCGTGGCACAATACAAGAAAAGTCGCGTTTCATATACTTTCAGAAGGAAAAGAGAACAACAAAAGGTTTAAGGTCTTTAACAGTGTTGGTAAACAGAGATTAATAAAACATATTGGCCAGAATTGAAGTAATTTTTCCTTTGCACATAACTCCAGTGCAACTAGCTAAATGAATAAACAAAAGAACTGACAATAAATTATCAAGTGGGGAATACAAAGAATGTCTTTTTCATGAATACAAATCTGACCTAAAGTGAAATTGAAATAATTATAAAACTACCAACACATTTCCAGATCATTAACTCAACGTTACTCCACATGAACATTATGCATGACTCCCACAGCAGAGTGAGCCATATCCTCTCCCTGCATTTAGTTTTGCTTCAGGAAGTCATTGGTTTTTATAATCACCTAGTGTTTTGTTTCTTTATAATTATATTTTAGCTTTGTTTCTAAAGTTCACCTCAGTGATCCTTTGTTAATATATGTCAGGAGACTTTCTCAGGGACTTGTTTTCATTAGCTGTTGTGTAAAATGGGAATGTGCAACAATGTTTCAGTTAAGGAAGCTGTAAAGCAAAAAGGTTTGCTTTTTCCTGTAAATCTGTTTTTTAGTGAACTGCAAAGTCAGCTGAAAAAACTCATTTGCTGTCATTTCTGTGAGCTTTTGTTCATAATTGAATTTTTGCACCAAGATGACATTCTCATCCAACATTTCTTTGTCATTAGCGTTATTCAGACTCCATAAATCTTTGGTTCTGGACTTCACTAAAGGGGTGACATACTTTTCAGTCTGTGCATTTAAAGGATCTCCAAATTGGCCTTATATATTAACTAGAATGACCAGATTCCTGTTGTGACGAGGCCTATAAAAGGCTCACTCACCATGACCATCATTCACTTATACTTTCTGTATTTACAGATTGCAGCTGGTCCGGCTGCACCTGGAGCACCACCCGCTCCACCGCTGCCTGGAGGTGCGGTGCCCCCTCCTCCACCTCCTCCCCCGCCGCCCGGCGGCTGTCCCCCACCACCTCCACCACCACCTCCTCTGCCCGGCCACGCAGGCATTCCACCTCCACCTCCACCACCTCCCCCCCCAGGTGGGGGACCACCGCCACCTCCACCACCCCCAGGCTTTGGACCGCCACCTCCTCCACCTCCCTTTGGGGGCCCTGGTGCGCCTCCACCACCCCCCTCGTTGCCCGTTGTTAAGCTGCCTTACGGACTGACGGCCAAGAAGGTCTACAAGCCTGAAACCGTGATGAAGAGAGTCAACTGGACCAAGGTATCAGTCTTTGGAACGATTCACTGCTCTTTATATTCTCATGTTCAGTTGCCAGGTTTTTTTCTGGGTCTAGAAGACGAGTGATATTATGCTGTTGCAAATAGAATATATGCAGCCTTTTCCCAGTTTTATCGAAGCATTAGTGGGTTTTCCTCAATAAGAGTATGAATTAAAAGTTCAAAACCAGAGAAGCGCTGTTTAGGTGAACCTTTAATCAAGTCAAACAACCATTGAGCCACAGCTGAGCCACGCTGTTCCACACTCAGCGCCCGTTTCAAAGGATTCAAGCAGTAAACAATTTCACTGCTCCACTGTCCTTGGATTTGCACAATCTTAGCATAATTGAGTGAACACTGGGTTTATGTGCTGTTCCATCACGTTTGAATACATTTTCAACGGGGCATTCTCTCATGTTGTGGTTCTGATTACCCATTGCCAGCACGAGTCCTTAGCGCTGATGGATTAGTTTTTCACCGCTACTTTTGTGACCTTGTGTTTTACTCTTCAATTCCAACCTGCAAACAGCAGAATAAGCTGCGTGTTTGTGGCGCTCGTTGTATTTTTGGGCAAGTCCCAGAAAGTTTTTTCAGGTCAGTGCAGTTCTCTTCCATTACTTTTCCTCATCATTTTAAATACAAAATAACCAGTCAGATAAATTTTGCTCTTGATAACACACGTGTAATGAAACACTTTAAGTTGGAAGCACGTCGCCTGTTGGATGTTACATGTTGAATCAGTCAGTTTCTTTCCAGATGTTTAAAATTTTAATGCTCAACTGTGTGAAAGAGCATCCTAACTGCAAAATGTTTGCTTGTGTTTAACAGAAGTGCAGACAAGCTCACTATACAGAGTAGAGAAAACAACAAGTTGTTGCTTTTTTCCATTTGATACGTGGTGGAGATGTTTTTTGTACTTTTGTTGATATCTCAATTTGCAATCGTCAATTTGTCTTGTAATATCTTTGCTTTTATACAGGTATGATTTGTGTGCAAATGTGGCACTCTGCAAATGGCCATTGTCTTGAAAGTTTACAGGAACAGGTTAATGTGCGGGAGCATTAACCTTGGCTCCCCAGGAAATGTAGTTTGGCAATGCAAATGAAATTCATAACCACCTGAGGAAAAACAATCCGTGTCTCTCGTGTCGATTAAGTGGGACATGAGTCATCTGTCTTCGCTATGTGCAGCAGATGGAAGTATAGGTGTGCCAGGAGCGACTATGATTTGGTTGTACAAAGAACGAAGGAGAAAGAAAAGACATTCCTCGTACCCGTATCCCCTCTATCCTTGATCCAGGTCCAGCCAGAGTGAGGCTCGCTCTGAAAAAACAACCTTTGTAAGACAGAAAGATCCGGTGGTTCGGCCTTATGTTTGCCATAAATGTACGTTGGAATATGTGAGCTGCAATTTGTGTGCTCAGATCGGCTCTTGCATACTTACAAGAACACATTCTAACATGATTACAGTATATGTTTACACTAATTACATTTTCGCTTGCATACTGGTCCTCCAGTCAAGCAAGGGAAGTGATGGCAGTACATCATTAGCCAGAAGCAGTAGCTTAAGATTTTCACTTGGGACAAGTCCAGTGCAGACACACATAGGAAAATGTCACCTCTCTTCAGATGCAAAATGAATTTTAACTCGGTTATTTTTTCCTGCGTGTACTCTGAGATTGATGAATCGGATAATCCTGAGGAAAAATCACTTGTTCTAACTTGACAATTTGGAGAACTTAATAATACCAATACTAATATCTCACTTACCAACAAACTGATACGTTCTGTCTCAGTTTTTTTTCAGCTAAAATCATGACCTTTATAGATTTCAATTTTAATGGAGTAATACCATTTAAGCAATGTTAAAGTGCATTGCAAGAAGAACTGAATATAAAGAAAGTAGTACAGCACTATGAGTCAGTCTCATGTTCAACTTCAACTTTTGTATGTTGGTGTTGAACATGAGACAGGTGGAGTGACCACCGGTAATTCACAATGATAGAGGTGTACTCAAACAAAAGTTTTTGGTTTTTTTTGTATCAGGTTTTAACCGATGCATTCACGAGCCAGAAAAACTCCCGAAGAGTTTGCCTTTTAAAAATCGGACTCATCCGTCATTTCAAAGTGACTCCTCTGCTCTCTCTGTCTGGGATTCAGGACAACAGTCGGCAGCTGAAGTGGGTCAGACTGGTTTATGTCATTTTCTCCATTCAGCATCATAAAGTTGCAGTTTCCACTGGGTGTGTCAAACAGTTTGTTTTTGGAGGTTCCGTTCTTTAATTTTTCTAAATTTTCAAGGACTTTTTCTCTTGTTTTAGTTTTTTAAATGGGGGTGATAAAGGATGCACACACCTGTTTCAGTGCAATTGTGTCTGAATTGGACTGTTGCGTTCATAGCAGATCAAGACATCCCACTTTAGGTGTCAAGTGGATGACTTTGTTGTAAATGGTGCTGTATGAATAAAGTTGAACTGAATTTAATAATAAGAGAGCAAATAGTGGCAGAGGGGCACTCTGCGCTCTGCACTTTTCAGCTAAACAAGTGTGTGTTGAAAAAAAATCACACAAGGCTTCGTTTAAGCACCCACAGAATCTGCAACACTGGTGACTCTTCTCACCGTGACTACGCAGCCTTGAGAAGGATCGCCCCGTGTCAACTGGAGCTCCGGCTTTGTTGCACAAGTGTTGTGCTTCCGCTTCTCTTCACTGTGTAATTACCGCAGTTTTGAGGAGGTTAATGGCAGCGATGCAGCAGGTCAACTGTGAGTGTCGGCCTTCGATTAAAAAAAAAAGAAGAGAAAATAAACACCACAATAGTCGAGCTTTAGGAGCCCTCACCAGCGCACTCGAAAAATGTACAGCAGATGTAGAATCGCGTCACACATATTACCAGCGGGTATTAACCGCAATGTGTTACACGGGGTTGTTTATCTGTGAGTCTCTCTCTGCACTCCTGCTGTTTCTTGCCTACTGAGCAGTATGGAGGGAATGAGGAGGAGGGGTTAGAGAGCAACCCTGTGGCCTGCTGTCGGCTCACTGTGTCGCTGCGCAGTGGGAAGAGTGTAAAAAACGAGGGTGGTAAAGATGCGGGCCTCTGTTGTGTCTGCCGCACACATGATCATTTAGCGCAGCCATATTCATGTGATTTGTGACGGCATGAAAATTTTATTTAACCCCACCAGGTCTTCCTCTTGACTTTCTTTATCATGTGTGTCCTGTTTGCTGCTCTCGTGCTGAAGATGCCACACAAAGGCTTGTGTGTGTGTGTGTGTGTGTGTGTGTGTGTGTGTGTGTGTGTGTGTGTGTGTGTGTGTG
>JAUESE010000056.1:11820067-11835244 GCA_032274725.1 Malacoctenus triangulatus | reverse complement strand
CCTCATCAGTGCCCAAAAGGTCATATTATACCCCCAAAACCTCAGAAAAGTGAATTTTGATGTCATGGCCCCTTTAACCCAGTAACCCCCCTGTCATCTCACAGAGCACCACAGAGGTGACATAGTTTTCTTCAAGCCAACAAGTTTGCTTCACCTTCACCTTCACCAGTTTTGCATTCTTTGGATGATTGTGGACACTTGCTTTGTTGTTTGAGTCCATCTCAGCAACTGAATTTAGAAGGTAAATGGGACAGTTTATTGTAAATGGTCAATGGTTTTAACTGCAATCAGTTTACTCAACTCTTTAAAAAAAAAAACAACAACTCTTTCCTGTTGGCTTGTAAATTTGAATGTACCTAAAGCTTTCGGACACAGTGAGGTGAATTATTTTGAAGTGTGTGGACAGAAACATACAGGTGGTGTAACAGAGTGAGACAAGTACACATTTCAGTGGGTGATCCAGGTGATCGGGCACAGACTCCACTGCAGGTGTGGTCAATGAGGGCCATGCAGGTACCTGGAAGCTCACTGAGATCTTATGAGGGAGTGTGAGGTGTGTAAAAATGCTGGTCTGAAAGTTCTGAAATGACTCAAACTTTCATCAACTTTTAACAAGGCATTCTGACATGCTGCATTTTTTTTATGTAACACATCTACCTGCTTTGTTGCCAATAAGAAAAATACCTACCAATCAAATGCTGGACAACAAACTTTTTTTTTTTTTTAATATCACCTAAAATTTTGTATTTTCTGCCTCATCTCAGATTTATTATTTCATTTATACACCTTTTTGTAATACATTTTCACAAAATAAATACGTTCACAGAAACCCAGGTGCTTCAGTCGGAGGGAACTAAAAGTGCAAATATGCTGCTTTATTTTCATTTGTAGTTGCATGATGAGGGTTGTGGGTGAATGGTTTAAAAAAAGATTGGCAATAAAACTCTTTTTTCTTGTGAAATGTGGCTTCATCTTTTTGGCTTGTGTTGACACAGACTCAAACATGGAGGAAACATCAGAAGGAAGCAAACGTACAAACCAGGCTGTCCACCCTCCCGTCAGCCCGGCTGACGGCTCCCTGATATCAACGTTTTTCTTCTCTCCCTTTAGGGTTTCAGCGAGTCTCTGGTTGTCCTTCATGTCATTATCAGTATCTGCTGCCCATCGGTCACTCCCTGAATGTCTGCCAAGTGAAACTCTAAATCTCCCCACCTCTATCCATCCTCGTCCATTCACAGAGCCACAACAAACCCTCCTCAGAGACGCACAGTTTTGGCCACTGTGCGAAATCCAACAAATGTTTGTTTTGCTTCAGGGTGTCAAATGAATGATTTAAAAAATCACTAAAGGCTTCATTTTAGAGCAGCTTCTTGTAACAAAACAAAAAGTCTTTCAAGCTTTTCATCTTTGCGACAAGAAACTTCAAACAGAGGGATTCTGGCAGCGGCCTCGGTAGATTCAAGTCTTTCCATCACAGAGCTAAATAATAGGGGCTGCAAGAAAACGAGATGAAGCCATGTTTTATAGGTGCTACCCAACAACTTTGGCAGGCAGTCCTGTGGGTCTGTGGCTACTGTGGTAGTGAACTCGGGGGGTGGTGCAGCGGAGGGGGTTTTAGCAGGAAGATTGGTGGTGGTGGAAGCTATTTTGGGCCTGAATGAGGTCTTGGTCAATGGGCTGGTTATCTGGGGTACAGCCCATGACAAAAGCTCCAAATGAAAAGGAGGACTCCAAAACGCTGTTGAGGAGTCTTTGTTTACAGACTTTACTAGTTGGAAGCATCTTTTGTCGTCACTCTGGAGGCACCCGCACTTCTTTTCCTTGTACTCTCAGTGACCTTCCCCCATAAGGGTGCTTTAAAAAAACAACAACCTTGAAGCATTCTAGAGATCAGAGAAGCAGGGAAAGAGAGAGGTGTGGTCCATTAACAGCCAGGTGCCCTCTCCCACCCAGCCCCTCGGGAAAGTGCCCAACTCCTCCTCAGCAGTATCAGACTTCATAAAAGAAGCCGGTTAAATGCCTGTGTGTCTGTAAAGCCTGCAAAATAAATGTAATGTAGCCTTCCTGGGATCCTCTGAATTTTGATGTGGGTTTGATGTGGCAACAGCTTCCGTCAGGTGGGAGGGAAGACTTGTGTCACAGCCAGGAGTGCCCCCCCCCCCCAAGAAAAGAACCCTGTAGCCCGTGACATCTGGCCTGGTTTGGCCTGGATGCTGGCCTTTCTTCCTACCACACTGACATTAATAAGCACCCAGTGGTAGCTCGCAGTGCACCGTAGAGAAGAAACGGGGTTCTCTGTTGGGAATCATCCTTTTTTCTGGTTGAACACTTAAAGAATCCCAAAATTTGTCAGAGTAAATGAAATGTAAACTTGGGCTTTATTCTGTTGATTTAAAGCAGGCAAAGGAGTCAAGCGGTTACCTTGAATGTCATAAAAGTTTGTTGGACTGCAGTGAAGCTTGCAAAAGTGGTTTGACTGCATGAGGACAGTTGTTGACTCTAAACGGTCCATAAATGAATGTTGTTGTGTGTCCGGTTGTGTCTGTCTGTGATTTGTCCAAAATCAAAGATGCACATTAGTTATGAACATATCGCCAGGAATCAGTGGACTGATCTAGATTTCACATCTCTCCATGTTTGTAGAAAAAATACAGAGGAAGCATCTGATCGTACTGAGCATATACATTTGAACAGTTTAAATAGGATAAAGTTGGATTGCAAGTCATGAGGAGAAATCCCTTCATGTTCACCAGTTTAGCCTCACAGTTGCCTGAATTCATTATTTTTTCCCAGCACAGAGGGCTTTATGCCTTTGAAATCTGACCCTTGCAGTGCTGATTGAAACTCCATGGAGAAAGACCAACTTTTTTAAACAATTTCCTTGTTAACCACCGTCAGTGTTTGGACTGCTGCTTAAATGTAGTACTCCATTTTTAAGACAAGAAGTTTAGTTTTCAGGAACACATTAGCATTTTGGTCACAGCTATTCTAAGTACAGACGACCTCTTAACAGTATTGTCTGAAATGAATGAGGGAGCTAAAACCTCCAATCCTTCTAAAAAGTATCAACTTTAAAAACTCTCCTTCTCTCCACGTGAAGCTTCCTGTTTGAGCTTCTATTTCTGGCCATACCAGCAAAGTTTTTGTGCAAATGACTGCACATGCATGTTGCTATCACAAATGAATTTGGTGTAATTTTATGACAGTGGATGTAGTGCTCGCGCTGGGCCTGTCCCAGAGCTCACAGCGTATAATAAAGATGGAAGGAAGCTCTTTATGTCTGCCCTCTGTGGGGAAGCAGTTGCCTTTAATTATCGCTACTTTTCATCCCGTGCAGCAAACACGACAAATAAGTGCTCTGGTGTAACCTGGCAGTGTGTTTCAGAGGAACCATTTGTTTGGAGGCTTGTTTGTTTGTGTTTTTAGGATCACATGACCGAAGTCCCCCATACTTTTATTTATTTATTTATTTTCTAAACTGTTGCCCCTCTTTTCTCACAGCACCAAGTGTATTTGAAGTTGCAATGTGGAAGTCATTAGCAGACAAATCCCAACAAAAATAATAACCGGGTGATTAGTTCTCTCTCTCTCTCTCTCTCTCTCTTTCTCTCTCTCTCTCTCTCTCTCTCTCTCTCTCTCTCTCTCTCTCTCTCTGTCTCTCTCTGCCTTCTCATGCGTTATAGTTAAATGCATTTCATCCGAGGATAAGTGTGCTCGAACATTAAACATTTTGCCCAAAGATCTCCACCTTATTTCCGCTCTGCGTTTGACCCATTTGAGTGCGTTATCTCAGGCCCACTTCTTTAACTGATCCCGGAGCAGCTTAAAGCAGTTTGGTGGGTTCAGGTGGCGAGGCCGGCACTCGCAAGATTAATTCCCGGGGTCTTGTGCTCTCATTGTAACCTCTCATTGTAACTACGGACCATAAATCCTCTCTGCTGATTTGACAAACAAGTCACCAGTGAAAACCGACTTCATTTGTCTGGGATATTGCCACAGTTTTGTTTTGTTTTTTTTTTACTTTCTTATTACACGCACACACTGACGCTCACACTTGTTGTTTTTCTTCTTTGCGGTACCTCCATCTTTGCCACAAAAACGTGGATATTTATAAGTAAAACACACTTTGGGGGCTTGGTGTATCATGAAAGATGAGGCAAGCAGGTGTAAATGCCCTCCCTGCAGAGCTGCCCTGAGAAAATGGTGCAAAGAAGGCTTCTGTTATCTCCACGCTTCTCGGGATTCTTGCTTGTTACTCGCATTGTTGAGGAACAACACTTTGGCAGTAAAGGAAAAAAAAGAAAAAAGAATCACTTTAACAGCTCCCAATTTTCAGATGCTTATTGCGCTCAGAGGCCTCTAAAACAACTGAGAATGCAAGACTGTCATCTCCCCTGCTGCTTTTATGAGTCTTACTGTTTAATGAGTTTTACCAAGAAAAGGAAATGATAATCAAGAGGGATTGTAAGTTCAGCTTCAATCTTCTAATAGTGTCTCTTTATTTTTCCTTTCTTGTCATTTATTATGAGATGGTCCTTTGGCCTGATTGAAAACCTCACCCATAATCCTGGAGTTTGGTGCTTTGGGGCCACAGACACGTAACGGATTGAGCCAAAGTCGCAACATTGACTTGTTTGTTTCTCCTCTATTGCTCCATCTTTTTTTTCCGCTCATGATTTTACAGTACCCGCATGCTGTGGAGAAAAAAAAACAACCAACAAAAAGAAACAACACACATTTCAGCCATGCTCTCTAAACTGCAAACCAAACATACTGCTAATATAAGCCAGCCGTGACCAGTAAATGCAATTAGTGGAGGTTACACCGAGTAGTAACTGTGCAGAAGATCATTCAGATTTACAGGCATCACTTCAGATCATTACTTTAATAGTCTTGTGCACATATTGTATATTATGTGTCTCATGAAGTGTTACGTAATAATCAATTTACACATAAGTGAATTATTGTGAGCATGTGTTTTGGTAAATACTCATCAGCTGCATATGAAAGAGATCGTTACAATAAAAAAATGTTGGCCTTATAATTGAACACCTTATGTTTATTTCAATTTTTCAATCGGTTTTATTCATCTTTTTTCAGATTATTGCATGAAACAACTGCTTTGTTTTTACGTGACAATAATTGCCAGTGTTTGGAATAAATCTTATGTTCAAAAGCCAAAAAAAAGTCAGACATAACCTTTAATTAAGTCGTAAGAGTAGATCAGGTGACGATAGCAAAGAGAAACTGCTATTTGTGTGTTGCTTTTTAAAAAAAATTGCTGGCACACTTGATTGTCAACAATTTGTGTGCAAGTGCAGAGTAAACAGTTTTCCTTTGAACGCTCTTTTGTAACAGCAAAAAGCTCATCGACTCATCTTTATCATGTAACATAATGACTTCGAGAAAAAGACACAGAGAGAATATAACTGCATCGTCAGTGTATTTATAGATCAACTGAATATTGAATGGCACCTCGTGTGTGTCTGCTGTTCCTGGTTCCAATGATGTTTTTATACTGAACTTGTCAACCATGCTCGTTGCAACTTTAGCAATTTTTTTTTTTAGTTAATGCGCTGCCTTTTGTTTCATTGTGAAGGAAAAGTACCACTCTCTCTCTCTCTCTCTAACATGAAAATGTGTTACTCTTGGAGGTGAATCTCAGTCACTGTATGTCAAGGCAGGTCTTTCACCTTTGGCACCTTTGTGTTTTTTTATCGAAAAAAACACTTGTTGCCACCCACGTGAGGAGTTGAAAAACGTGTTACCGCTGACTGACACCTTGATTCTCTCTCAGCCATCTCCCCAGATTTTTTTTTCTTCAAATCTTTCACCACTCCTTTACGATCACATTCAGAGAATCTGACCACAACACAGAGTTCTTTTATTTCTCTTTCAAATCGTTTTTTTTCCCCAGTCTTGCTTTTCTCTCTCATGTTTATTTCCCTATTTTGTGCTTTTACTTTTGCTGCATCGGCTTTTCCCTCCTTTTCAACTCTTCTTCATTGACTTTTTCTTTTCTGTTTTTTTTTAACTCTTTCTCCTCTCTGTTCGCTTTATCAATCAGTGGCTTGTGCCTTTGTACGGCTCTTGGGATCAAATCAGATTCACTCTGGGATTGAATGTGTGTAGCCATGGCCTCCTGCATTTGAAAGGCAATTCACTCAGCTGGAACTTTGCGGTTCAATTTGAAACAAGATTGATGCTGGCAAACTTCACACTTCCTTTCTTCTAAAATGTTTCCTCCATTGCCCACATCAATTGCTGATGGACAAAGGGCATGTGCCACTTTGTAACGGTCATGTCTGGGCTTCTCAACAGACTCAACGCAAACTAAGAAGGCAGGCGATTCCACAATCACAAAAACAAAAGCCTCGGTGTACTCTGTGTGTTCCTTAACCAGTGTATTAATCAATTACTAATGATTAATCACAGCGAGCTCAGTGCATCGTCGGTTCAGTCATTCTGTCGTCATGAGAATCTCACCCAATTTTAAGGGGTCATTAAGAGAGCTGTTAGTTTTGTGTAGTCCAGTAAATCAATATTCGCTGCGTTTGATAGTCAACGACGCTCATGCTCAAAATACACACTGGCCTAATGAAGATGAATGTGCATCCCATTAGAAGGCGAGGCTGCTTGTCAGAAGGCATGCTTTAAACATTGGAAACGAGCTGGAGTTTTACTCAAACGAGTTTTGACACTTGAATAGATTTTATTTGTTATGATTATTTCAAGGACTGCAACTACATAAAAAATGAAACAAACTGATGTATTTCTAAATAGATAATGCCACATTTTTTGTTAGTGTCTCACTTCCTTGGAGGCACAATTTTTGCTTTGGCTTCCTGAACCTCTCTGAATATATGGTTTCCATAATGCCACTTCGCTAGCTAGCAGCTGGCTTTAATTGCTGCTGTTGTTCATGCATTGCTGCCTCCTACTGGTCAGTTCTGTGTTTCAGTATTGTGCTGTGTTTCTCTCAATCAGGAAAAAACATAGCTATCATTTTTGCAGTCAAACTATGTGTTCGTGTTGCAAGCTGATTTAAGGTCACGTGTTGTATGTTCGACACCTCTGTTTTATTCTTTTTATATTCTATTTTATCTCAGTGTTGGTTTTTTTTCTTCCTCTGGCTCCCCCATCAAACTGTGTTATCTCTGCAAAGGTCAGCTGGAGAAAGGTAACTTGGTTCAAACCTGACAACAATGGATGGCTGCAGTCATTCTCTCCCCCCCCCCATCACAAAGGATTTGATCAAATCCTTTAGGACTTCTCACTCTGACACCCATTTTCCTCTTACCTCCATTTCGGCGACCGCCCCCCCCCCAACCCCACCCCCAAACTCAGACACCCACTCTCCCTGCTGAGCTGAGGTGGTGTGCACACCAGCCGGTTCTCAATCCCTGCTACAAAGCCCCAGCAGCAGGGCGGTAATGACCTGGCCACAACGGCAGTAATGATGGAATCAGTGGGGGGTTTAGCTGGGTCTCTGACTCTCCCTAATAAGTCCCCTAATAACTCTGTTAACATCGGGTCTGACCTGGCCACCGGATCAAACACACTCACGCATGGCTGACCACCTCACATGACACTCGGCAACCTCTCAGACAAGAAAACTGTTGCTGACTGGCACAGAGTGTCCTGTGGCCCCGGCGGTGGCTGTTCAGACTCGCGACACGAGTTGTGGCTCATATAAAACACAGCGGCGACAATAAGTGCTCCTCGAAATATTTTAATCCTGTTAAGTGGTATTCATTGACTAACAATATGTCTAGTTGATAATAAAAAAAAAACCCTCTGAAAAGCTTGTTGCTCTTGAAAACAAAACATATCCCGAGACTCTCACTGCGCCCCTGTCTTTTTAGATACTCACAATATAATCAGTCTAATGAGTTTAAGCTCAACTCGAGACACTGGAACCCACTGTGGAATAGCTCGCCTTGTAATGATAGTGTGTGTACAGTGATAAGCTTGTGATATTTACTATGTCAAAGTGCGGGGAGGCGGGCTTGATGGTCTGCCATGTTTCCCAGGAGAACATGGCTGTTTATTCCTGATTCTGTTAATTGAGAGCAGGGAGCAGCCCGCCAAGGCAGCCTCCTCTGTATCTTCATCCGAGGCCCTTTTCTTCTCCTGAAATTCCTCCTTTTCTCCTCTCTTATCTCGTCTTTCTCCGCCTGCTTCTGAAATCGTCTCGTTAGAAGCGACGCTGTCCGTTGTTTAGAGTCAGAGCCAGCCTGGTTGGAAGAAAAAGAGACAAATAAAGAGACACCCACTCCACTCTCTCTCTGAGGCTCATTGTTTCACAGCGTCCGTCTCCAAAAAGCAACAATTGGCGTTTGACCACATGCTCATTTTGTAAACTGTCATTGGTGTCTGAGTGGCGAGACGCTTTAGTGGTTCGCAGTGACGACCTAAGACTTTTTCGTCACATCTCCATCACACAGTCCTGTGTTCATGTCCATTATCACTTGAAACGAGTCAAAGAGGGTATTATCCCATTATGGGAGAAGAAAAGTCCCAATTTGCACCATTTTCTTCATTTAGGGAAGGGAGGCCAATAATTGCTGATAAAGGCAGCGGCACACATTTGTCTCAATAAAGCACAATCCACCCTGATGCTCATTTCTCTCTGTTTTGGGACCGTCAGCCCGCTGTGAATATTTCAGGGTCAGCCCTTTTCTTTGCTCGTCCCTGCACGTTTTTAATATATTACATATGAATGGAAATTAGGTCCTTAAATATTAATGACGAGTAATTGGTTTATTGTAGGAGACTATATTATGTACGGGAGCATCTGTGTGAGGGAGCGAGCGAGCGAGGGAGAGAGCGAGAGAGAAATTTCCTCTCATTCCTACTTCATATTGCCTCACTGTGATGTCCCACTGATTTTAATCTTCTCTTCTCAGATGAGAGCCATTCTGGCTATCAGAGTGCACTTTAACTTTAGCCCTCTGAATATTAGCTTTCTTTGATACCTGCCGCTTACACCTCCCAAATCTACACCCTGCTAACTTTTATGTGCCTTCAGGTACCCCGTGATGTTCATCAAAAACTGTCTCTTCAAAAATAAATATCCCCTCTGCATCTAAATATTTGATTTAGTTTTCTTCCTGCGCGCTCCCCCGGCTAATCTCTGCTAATGCTAGTTTGGGATGTGTCAATCTGTCTCTGTTATCTCTTTCATCTCGCTCTACACCGGTCCTCAGTAGCTTGTGCATTTTGTTTTTATATTTCACTTTTTGCTTTTTTAATCAAAAACATTTTAGAGCATTTCCCTCTGCAACTTTTTTTTCTTCTATTTGTTGTCGTTGAACTTGTACTTTCCCTTCTTTTCCCCAGTGAAATGCATTTGTTCTTTATATGAATAATATAAAAACAACCCATACGTCCAAGTGCGTTCTCTTATGAATAACTGTGGAACAAAGAAAACACAAGTAAAGTACGTCATGGAAGGTTTTTTTTTGTTGTATCCTCCTGAGTGTATTGGTGATGCACACAACAGCCTCTGACAGTTAAATGTTAAGCTTACATTTGTTTTGGGCTTGTTCTTTTCACAGACTTACTTCCACGTCCTGACTTTGAATATCTTGGCCGTTTTCGCTCTCCATTACCATTACATGACATTTACGGATACGGCTATACTTGTTACATCATACATAACAACGACCACCCCAGGAAATGATAATCTGTATCAGTGTAATATATTCCAAAGTGGTATTTAGTTTTAAACAAACAGAGAGATATGTGCAGTTTGTGTGTGTGTTTTGTGAGATGTGTGTCGCTGTGTGTCTTCCCGTGCGTCATCCATTATACCCAGCCTCTGCGCGCCTGCCTAATTGAGTGGTAGGATGCTTATTAACAACGGGACTTGCCTTTAAAAAGGGGACAATGTCAGCCTTGTCACTGGAGCTTTTCACATGGAAAGAGGCCCAGTGGAGCTTCATTAACTCACCCCCATGATCCCAGACAGCAGAATATGGAGTGCATATCTAATCTAGTTTAGTACGAGTGCAGGGGAAGTGCGTTTTATTGCAGTTGGTTTGATGGTTTGCCGTTCACTGCGACTGCATTCGAGCAACGCCGGGGACGGTTTTGAAAGTTGTGATTACTCGAGTGTCATAATGAGTCTCTGAAAAAAAGAGTTGGTTAGCAAATGTTTTAAATGTACAGCGCTGACAGCAACCACAGTGACCTGTGATCTGACTCATTCAGTCTGATTCTGTGACAGTGAATTAACATCTTATAATCTTCTGTTTTCATTTTTCTTACAAGGTATTCATTTCAAGGGGCTGATAGCTTCGGTGCTACTTAAGAGATGTTAGCCATTTCATCTCTTCAATAGACCTTTGCTTTTCTTGTCAAGCTGCTGCAACTCTACTTCCTGCTGTATTTCATATTCTCCACTTCAACGCCATCAAACACAAACTCTCTCGGCCACGCAGCTAACTCGCAGTTAATTCATTAGCTTTACACACTCATGTTTTCACTTAGCTCCCACTTTTACATTTGTTATTTGTCTCTGATCTCTCCAGAAAGCTCTGTGAAGATCTCTCAGTTCAAGATGAAAAAGTGCAAAAAGGGTTGCTTTTCCTTTGCCTGCTGAGTTTGTAACCTGGCATTATGTTTAATGTGCCTTTGGACGTCTGTGGTGGGATGGGTTTGCAAGCACAAGTGGGCCCGTTGGGTGACACCCCCCTGCAGCCGATCTGGCTGGGAAGGAACGAGGGGGAGATGGGGCGCCACTGGAAGAGAGCGTCCATGATGTCACATGCAAGATAGGTAAACAATCAGTGTCCCGCGTGCTCAAGATGGTGCCTCCTTGAATATAAACAGTCGTGACTTCTCATGCCAGAGCAGGCTAAATTACTGCACCAACGGAAAAGGTTGAGATGAGGGGACGAGAGAGTAAAGTAGACAGAGCAGTCTGATTACAGACTGGGATCCACAGTCCACCCCCCCCCTCCCCCCCAAAAAAAAATAAATAAAGGAAACAAACAAACCGCAAAGCAAAAAAAGGAACAGTGACACTTTAAGAGACGCTTGCTACGAAATCTGTTGCAGTTAGACGCTAATAAAGCAAGCTGAGTAATGATGCTTCAGACTGAGGCGACTCATTTAAAATATGCTAATGTGTAATCGTCTCGTGTGATTTGTTGACCTAAATATTTCATTACTGAAGTAACTTTGCCTTTGCAGAGGTCCAGGTGTACGATTCAGTGTTCCAGATGAAAAACTGTTTCATATGCAAAGATTGAATTGAGGTTGTCTCTCTTCCGTCTGTGATGAGTGCTCGCGAATGCATCATCCATCAATCTCCTGTCACTCGTTTGATGTTATTTACAGGTGTGATGGTTGTTTAAAAATGGTTCGGAGTTAAAAGGTGGATAAGTTGAAGAAAATAGTGTCACCATTTATAGAAACTTATTTTTTGTAGAAATATTGTCGACAGTAATAAACATAATCGAAGTCGTCAGGAAGAGCATAACAATAAAAAAAAAGCTGTGGTCAGACGAAGTGCCGGGAAGTTTTTATGAAGCGAAGACACTTTTGTTGATCCGGCAGAAATGAAAAGAGTGATTTGACAGGTCTTCTCTGACCCTCCAAACTCTGAGGAGCACCTTTGTCCATAGCAGGCACATAAACTGTCCGTTACACTTTTCTCAGTTTCCCTCCAGGATAGACACATCGGCACTGTTAGCCTTTGCTTTTACCTTTTTCTTTTATTTATTTCGCTCTCTCGTGCTCACTTCCTCATCCTCCCACTCGATCCCATTCTCCTCACTTCACCATCTTTCCCTCCCTGTCATGTCCCTTGAACTTAAAGTCAATAACTCTTTCCTCTTTTTTCCCACTTATGATTGTTTTGCTACAGAATCCACAGCATACATATTTTAAATCTGTCCGTACTTTACTCTCGGTGTGAATGTCTTGTCTCTCTCTGGTTTCCATCACGTTCCTGTTTTTCGTTTTAAGTTAAAAGAAAAGGTTTCTCTGCACATTTCATCCCACTGGCCTTGATACTGTCTTTCTTAAATAGCAAAGGATGGGAAAATATAACTTCTCAAAGCTTCTCTTAATGAATCTTCTCATCTAACAAGCATGGATGGTTATTTTTGAACAGCTTTTTATTCTCCGTCGCTGAAGAAGACTTTTCTCGGGGATTGTTTGTTCAAATATTTGTGTGGTAAATCAAGACAACAAGGCATACACATCCTGCTATGGGCAGATGAAATTATAGATAAATCACATGGCTCTGTGTGTTTTTGTTGTTGCAGTGTGGAAGCCTTCAGGGGTAATCTTCCTGTAAATTGCAGTACTTAGAGATTGTTTCCATCCTTGTTCTTTGCTTTTGACCATGTTTCATTAAACACGCAGTACACTGTGTTGGAACTTGCAGAAAAATCTCAGGCTGTAATGTGATAAATGTGCAGAAGACTGAACAAGGCTTTTGAAAGCATGAGCCATTATTACCACTGCCAAGGAGGTTGTGTTTTTCAGGGAGTGTTGGTTTTTTTGTCTGTCTGCGCGCGGGATAACTGAAAGTTCTCCACAGATTCAGATGAAATTTGTGGGATGGCCGAGAAGCACTACAGGGAACAAGCGATGAAATTGGTGGCGATCCGGTGAACTGGTGAACCAAAATGAGGAAAAACGGCATTTCTGTGGCTTTATAAGAGTTCTGTCCCCCTTAAGAAAGTGCTGTGTGCAAGTGGTTGGAGTCTGAAAGGTTGACAGGCGTCTTGGCAGAGGTTGGCGCTGTTTGCGTTGAGTGCTTCGAGTTTTTATATTGTTTTGGCTGGAGTTACTCTCTTTGTTTTGTGTCTTTTTCCACAGTCGTTGCTTGTTTAAGTAAAGCAAAAATTCGCCAACTCCGAGGGTGCCTGCTCCTGCTGTGAAGCATCGCTCACACTTCAGCCATGTTAAGCTGTGGGTCTTTCTGCGGTGTTGCACTGTTATTGCACTTTTGCTCCACCTACACAGTAAAAGGAAACTACATCAGTAACACTTCAGGGTAGAGGCAGGGTCATGGGAATTTTGCATTTGCTTTTACGGTGTACACGAGCAACACCAAGCCAGCTCGAGCCGCGCGCAGAATCAAGCACATTTAAACTGAAACACTGACTCGGTCCACATTCAAATCCACTGCGAGCGGGCGGAGCGGCGAACAATGTATTCCAGCAGGTGTTTCATCATCTCCACATTCTCTCCAGACCTTTGACCCCGCGTGCTCATCGCTCGATGAGGGCTGACTGATGTCAGGCCCATGTTTAAATGTTTCTCTGCATGGGAAGTACAGTCCAGGCTGTGGTTGGAGACTGTTAAGTAGGGGTGAAGCTGCTGGTTTTTGGAGACTTGACAGATTTCTTTCGACTGTGTGGATTTGCATTAAGGTGTTTCTTCTCTCTTGGCCTTTCTTTTCACCTTCCCGCCTCCCCTCCAATCCGGCTCCGGCTGAGGTAAAGCAGCTTATTAACCTTTCTGAGGCCACGGGCGTCCCCGGGACGGAGAGACACCACAGACGTACTGTGTAAGACAAATTAACCTGAGAGGATTGATACGCCTTGATTTTAATTTTAATCACACTAAGCGGAGAAATGTGTTGGATATTTTATGTCTGATGTGGATGTGAAGAACGCATTTCATTTTTTTTTTTTACTTTTTTTTTTTTTTTGATTAAACCCGTCTGTACTGAATTGGAGACTGTGGCTCAAAGAATCGTAATGTGGATGTTTTTGCATGTCCGTCCTAACTTCAGTCTCCTTCACATCTTGTTACCATGGTTTTTATTCTTCCAGTTTTCTTTGTGCGTGCAAGATATTATGCTTCAGATGAACATGTAATTTTCATCTGCCTTTTTTCCATTGTGTATTTTCTGCTTTTGCGTGATGGCAGCAATACCTGCCGTGAATGGTGACTGTATTTAGTCTCAGGACTCTTTTGGGTTAAAAGTAACTTTATTTTATTACACAGGTAAGCCAATTACACTGAATTAAATGACAGTTTCTTAATGTATTCACTGTCGTTTCGTTGTTGAATCGTGCCCAGGACCCGGGATATTCCCTCCTCCCACTATCTATCCCTAATAATCTGGGGCAATTTGTGCCATGGAAATGCATGACATCTTTTACAAATCTGCAACAGCTGTATCTATAATTGACAATCTATAATTGAATGTGTGAAGCCCCCCCTGCTGTGTAATTAGAGGTCCCGCCGTTAGGTGTTAGCGAAGAGGAGACAGGTGCGCACCGGTCACCTTGTAGTTTATTACTCTGCCCCTGACATGGGTGGTTCAACCCTCCAGGAAAGCTAAAAAACAACTAGCCTCACAGCACCCTTCTTTTGTAATCCCCTACATCGCTTCAAATGAGCGATAGAAACAAATGTTCAGATTTAGTAGTAGTTCTCTTTTTTTTCCCTCCATTGTTTCTTTTCCCAGTTTTAACGGCTGCACGAGGAGCGGCATGAAATGTGTGCTGATTGCAGGCAGAGGAGAGGGCCAGTGAAAACACTCTGAGGTTAATTGTTTGTGTGTCTGCCTCACTCTACCGGCATTAGCCAAAACTTGCACAATGGTGGAAGCGAAGGCCTGTGCTGGATGTGATGAGCTAGCGGTGTATTGGATGACTAAGCAGGGCACACTGGCCTCTCTGGGCCTATGAGTCCCTCTCCCACATATGAGGATGAGTTTGTTCATTAAAGGTGCTGAAGAAGGTTTGACCGTAGGCAAGTCTCAAATGACCCCACTCTCTGGAAATGCTTCATTAGCTTTGCTTCTCCCATATTGGACTGCCGCACTTAATCTATGCTTCTACTTACTCCACGTAGATTGTGTACATAGTGAGTTTTTTTTTTTTTCCCCGTGTGTGTGTGTGTGTGTGTGTGTGTGTGTGTGTGTGTGTGTGTGTGTGTACGTGCGCGTGCGTCGGTGCGTGCCCGTGGATGCGCATATTTGCATGTGTGTTAATGAGGGCTCCTGGTGGTGTGTAATTAACACAACAACAAATGTCCCCAAAGGGTAAGATTAACGTTGAACACATTAGACACAATGGAGCTCGGGAGAGACTTTTTTTTTGGCAATTAAATGTTTTGTGTGTGTGTCTGTGTCTGTGTAAGTCAAACCATAACTCATGTTGGCATAACTGTATTGCTGCCATTTCTGTCTCACAGATGCGC
>JAUESE010000056.1:11773839-11784983 GCA_032274725.1 Malacoctenus triangulatus | reverse complement strand
CCGCCCCCCCCGCCCCCCCCCCCCCCCCCCCCCCCCCCCCGGGGGGTGGGTGCTCTCTTTTGATAAGTCTTGGCAGAATTCAGCAATTTCTCCTTAAGATGTTTTCACCTCGGTTGTAACACGGAAATCAGAACATCCATAATATCCACCTGACAAGTGACACTTGGCTGGAGATAAACATCTGGTGCCAAAACCAACCTGTGTTGTTTGTGGCTTTTGAGGGAGGAAATTGTTGGTGAGAGTAAACCTTACCGGTGGGATTACTGTCGAGGGATCGGTGCATGCACACGAAACAATTCGTGCACAATTTAACAATATACACAAATTGGTTGATAGTGGTGCATAAATATAAAGATTGGTAAACTGTTATTTAGGTCAAATCATGCATTCAGTGCATATTATAGATTTTCACTGTGGGAAAATAACTCATATTGTTACAACTTTAAAAAATGTAAAACTTTAAAACATGTTTTTCGGCTTTGGTATAGATACGACTCACAACAGATATGGGGTCACAAGCTTTTTTTATTGAATGGAAAATAGAATAGGTTCCTGCCAACATCACGTCCCAGTGCCGTGGAATCTTCAGAGGCTGGAACCCCGTCCTGCCATCACTCCACCAGGTGACGTCCCGCCTGGTGTTTTTTTTTAACTTGCAGGTGCCTCAGGCTCCCAGCTTCTAAGGGAAACTTTGAATATCACAGGCCCCATCAGGTAGAGAGAAGGGACCCAGCACACAGGTGCACCCAAACCAAAGCAAAACAAGTGCACCCCCATTCTGATCTGGAGTGAATGGACCTGGCACACAGCCGCCAGAAGTTTGGTTTAGAATCGTAATCACAGGGTCAAGGTATTACCAGTAGAGCCTGGACCCAGTGCTACATTACTTTGCAGCTCTTATCCGAACCGTCCCCACTCGGGGCTACGCGAGGGGTCCGTTCACACAAGCAGCCGCCAACGGTGTGAGCTGGTGTCATGCTTGAGGTACCATCTGGCCCTGAGCCAGGGTGCTTTGTAGGATTGATGCTATCTTCTATCAACATGATGCCTGTGACGTAGCCTTGACAGTTATTTCACACTTGTCAGATTCATATTCATAAGAGAGAAATTAAATTCATAAAATACATTTTGTGTTTGCAATGTTGTAAAATTGCAACTCCATGAGTTCTTTGTATTCTCAGAGAAAATATATGTGCACGAATTCACTGAAATGCAAGTTTACAGCATTTTGATTAATGCACGCATCTATCGATCAAAATGTACGCATTTCTAATATGTGCACAAACTCTGTGTTCCCCCACAAATCTTTTAACAGAAATCTTTCCCCACTGGGAACTTCCTTTAAAAATGGCATCGATCCCTTGTTTTTAACAGATTTGGTTGTACTCTTGCACTGTTTAATGGATTTATCCTCATCTTATAGAAGTGTGCTGGTCGCTCTGTGGGGGTGACAGCAGTGAGATTTGTAGCTGGGAATCAGACATGTTTGCGTCGGGGAGCAAAGCTGGAGGCCGTGGGTGTGTTAGAGAGTGTGCTGAAGTGGGCTGGGAGCGCCATATAAACTTGGGAAGGGAACGCAGAGATCATCTTATGCCATTGGACATGCATTTCCCCTCATGGAGCTTGCCTTCATTTTGCTGTACCAACAGAAAACACTGAAAACACCCAAAGCACCAACACTTGTTTTTTGCTCAGTCTGCCACAGAAACATCCTTGAAATACACCACATGTCCGTAAACAACTATTATGAATCTCCAGCAGCTTATTGGATACCATTCCAACAGCTTTTGCGTTTTTTTACATTGCTGTGATTGCTATGATCATTTGTCCAATATACAGATACTATATAATACATATGTACTCAGTATCCACTATCTGCATTTCCTTGTCAATTGTTTCGTGTCAGTTCGGGGCATCCTGTGTTATTTTAGGTTAGCTCTGTCGTGCGTGCCTTCCTCGGTGCCGCAGCATCTTTTTCGCTGCCATCGGGGTTAATACAGAATGCCGGCCCCATCATCCAGACAGCGAGGTAACAGCAGGACTCAAACACGGTGTAATCAGCTCACTAAGAGGTGGGTTGCACTTTAAATGATTTGTCCCCAAACACCACGGGTACTCCGAATTCCACTGCAGCAAAAAGTCAAAAAAATCGAGTCACGGTGCCGCCACCGGAGTCATCAGGAGTGCAGCATCACAGACGAGCCGCCTGCTTTACATTCAGGGCTCTGAAATCCTAATCCTGCTCCGACGGCACAAGAGCGGCTCTGTCATTATCGCTCATTAGACCCGGCCAACCTAGTTTTCATTCTCAACGACTAAACAAAGGATAATTATTTCCCAAGATCTGCTCTCTGTCCTCTAACTTTTAATGTTACATGGTGGACTTCAAGAAAGTGAATTTGAAATAATTATAGGTTCGCTGTCACAAAATTATAATAATTGGCCTTTCACTGGGCATGAGAGGTGTTCTCAAGTGTGTGGTTTTAGTGTATCTAATTATCACTCACTCATCAAACTCTCTGTGTTTCTCTCGGGTTTCTGTAGGGTTTTCTCACCGTTTCTTCTCACAGGTGTGTGCCCACTCCCTGCTATTATTTATACAGCTCAGAGTCATGGCGAATGACTGAACAAACAGGTTTCTGTCAGCCTTGATAGTCTGTACAACAGTGTGCTCTGAATGTTCAAGGAAAACGTGATTTCTCTCAATGTCATCGTCGTTCCATTCCTATTACTGTATTTATAGCAATCCAAAATGGACTTTTGTTGGCGCGCTTGCTGTGATGTAAAACGTTAACATGCAAATGGTGTTTGACTGTAGCTGGAGGCCATCGCCGCATAATGGCCACGATGCAGTGGTGGCAATTAGGTCGCTACTTGATATCGTCGGAGCTGTGAAAAATAAAAGAGCCATTACACATATATGGAGAGTAACAAAAGCTTAAAAAGAAAGGGAGAGAAAGTCGTTAGCAGCGAATCAGGTAGAGAGGCTCCACAACTACTTTGGTTTTGGGAATTAAATGCCGTTCACGACTGAGTGCCTCTCCTCACACTCGCATTCTCCCTGCCTCCCTTTAACTCCTTCCCCAGGTGCTGCATGGTGCATCTCTAATCAGGGCATGTCTGCTTTGACACCTTCATGCCACCGGAACATGCCTCTCTGCAGCTGTGTGGAGAATAGTGACATGGCGGAAGCTTTTACAGCCTCAATCACATTACAGGGCCGATCCCAGCTTTTAAAATATGTGCATGTTTGTGCGTCTTTAGGCGTGTTCGGTGAGGGGAAATGCTCGCGTTTCGGTGGCTGACATAATACCAGCTGTCTTTTATGTAATTGGAGGAGTTACAATTATACTGTATATAGCTGTCCCCATGTTGATTGCCAAGGATAAACCTATTGCTGCTAACAAGCATGAAGTCAAGCTGCCAGCTGAAGAAAAAGTCATTTCCTCCTCCTCTTGTCCTCATCTCTCCGCAAACCTTGACATTTTCCAGAAAAGAAATGTGAAGCATTTCTTAAGTCCTTTCACGCCTCAGTAGACAAATTGGATCAACCTATCGGTTAACCTTCACAAGAAGAAGAGATAATACTTGAGCACATTTCTTAAAAATAAAACATAAGCGTGGACGTCTTTTCCTTGTTTGACAACCTTTCACGCACCACTTGTCTTACCTCTTTGCTCAGACACACCTGCATCTTTGATTTTTTTTTTAAATGAAAGAGGGAAAAAAAACAGTTGTTGCAGTTTTTGGAAAAGTGCTTTACCCCAATTTGTCGTTTCATATTTTGTGTCTCAGATTAGAAAAAACTGGGTCATCATTTTGTGGCCATCCGGTCAGTCGTGTTAGTTTGTGATCTAAGAACAGGAGAAACATGTTTATCTGTGGTGTACAGTGAAACTGTTGTGTACAGACGACAATCATCCCTCATGAAGGAGGAAGAAAACAATCCTGTCGCTGGAAAAGTAAAGAAAAAAAGAGGACTGGGGGCAAAGCAGGAAAGAGTGAGAAAGGGTAAAGAATACCAGTGCTTTATAAAAGAAAGAGAGGGCAGATTATGTTCTGTCAGCTGACAAATGTACAAAATGTAACCCTGTCGAATGCTCTCAAAAGTAGGACAGCCACTGCAAGCACAAAACCCAGGCAGTCCTTTTCTTTGTCGCATAACAGGCGGTAGAAATGACACCCAGAACAGTTCTGTCCTATTTTACCTGTGTTGAGATGTTGAAACTTGAAAAGAACAATTAATCATTGTCACAGGACTGCTTTATGAGCGAGATGAGAAAAATGTCTTCAAGGAAACAATTCTTTAATCCACACTCTGCGAAGAGAAGCAGGCGTGCGTCTTTTAAAGACCATTAGTCTTCTTCTAAACATCGTTACATGTTTTGCAAGGAAGTCCAGGGACATATTTTATTTGACGGCATACTTTTGAGGCATTTTTGTTTATTTCTGTATTTTGCTTTTGAGTGCAACATGTATATAAATATATGTTCCGTCCTGAATCCTGTTAAGTCGTTGTCAATATTCCTATCTGGTTCCAGGAGACACAGCCCACTCTCATTTTTCCCCAGTCTGCCCTTTATATCTGACAAGAGGTGCAGGTGCACATCTTAAATCTCCAACTGTTTGGGCCACTTGCAGCATATATGGGAGTCCTTCTTTGGGCTTGGTCCAGTGTACCTCGCCACTGGGAGAGGTAATGGGGACCACAGGGATGTCGGTAATCCTGCCAGTTGTCCAAAGAACAGCTCAAGCCTGTTCTTCATCCCCCCCCTCGTACTGACACGAGCGCAGCCCTAGTCCGGCGTCGTGAACGCTCGCCCACGTGGCGGGGTCTTAGCCGACAACAGGTGCAGCCGATTGGACCATCAGCTAGCGCCGTCCCACCCGCACTCGAGCGCATTGGGTCACATCGGGCTGCTTGAGCGCAGCCGGAGGACGGTTTCCTAGAACTGATTGGCTGTCAGGCTCAATCCATTCACTGCCCCCAGGAGCACGTCTCCATGACCAATTTAGGAGGCAGAGTCACAGCCTTCCCACACTCTCTGCCTCGAGGAGGAAGAACAACAGAGATGTGCAGATGTGGGCAGATTAAACATACTTGTTAAAGAGGCCGTACTGAGCCCCGGGTCATCAGCATTGCTCAGAGTTATTGATTAAAGGGATTTCTTTTACTGACTCGGCATTGTTGCCGTCGCTCCCAAACTTCATCCTTATTGTCTGTTTTCAGCAAATATGTTTTATGCTGGTGCAAACAAAGAAGCTAAAGATGCTGCAGCGATACTGGCCCTTTGTTAGAGCCCAAACTTTTCTACAATGTTGTCCCACATCTCCTTTGCTTAAGTCTATGGCTCCCATTATGCAAGGTTTCTGTAACACTACAGTAAATGTGCTTTTGTTCCAAGTGACACGAAAGTTTAGAAACTTTAAACACTCGTTTGAAAGGG
This sequence comes from Malacoctenus triangulatus, assembly GCA_032274725.1. NCBI lineage: Eukaryota > Metazoa > Chordata > Actinopteri > Blenniiformes > Labrisomidae > Malacoctenus > Malacoctenus triangulatus. The sequence continues at coordinate 11,779,536 of JAUESE010000056.1, read as the reverse complement.
TGTCAAGGCAGAAAAAGGAATTAGGGGCACTCCGGGCCATCCTCATTTGCAACAGTAAACCCTGCTTGCATCACAGCTGCCTCGTACGTGTAAGTTTTACTTGGCGAGAGGTTCTGATAACTTGCAGCTGAGTCTTGGCGGTTCGTCAGGTTTTTCTCCTCTCAAAAGGGAAACTTGCTTTTGTTATAGCGAGCTAGCGAGCTAAACTCCAGGAGGAGAGCAGCTGTTGGCAGGCGAAGCCCCTTGTCAGTTCAGTACTGGAAAAGTTATGCTACAAAGTGTCTTTTTTTATTGGCAGAAAGTTGACAGTCAGCCATGTCAAATAAGTTTTTAATGTTATTGTTATTGCTTTTGTTGTTATATTTAATCATAAATTATGTTTTTTATACAAAAAAGTTTTTTTTTTATTCATTTCTTTTACCTTTTCTTCGTAAAATTGTCCAACAGCATTTCCAGCAATGAACCAATTCAAGCGTGCGTTGTTGTTGTTTTACCCGCGGTGATTCTGCTGCTCCAAATCTCCACTTTTGATTGAAATGTACCGTTTTCCCTGAGAAACATTGATCAATTGCAGGAGTCCTCCTCCTCCGGTCCTGGAATAGAAACAGGGGGGAGGGTCACTCAGGGAGATCTGGGTTGTCTCAATTAGAGGAGGAGGTGTTTTTCTCCCTGGGCTCCGCTCCAGGCCCAGCTGCGTACCTTTCACCGTGGGCTGAGCCGCTCCCTGCATACTGAAAACATTACTGGCCACAGGTCAGAGTGTGACTCGGCGGGATTTCTCGGGCTTCCTGTACACTCCTTCCCATTCAGAGATAAACACAACCAGATGTTGGCATGTGAAAGAACACACAAATGTAGAGCAGCGCTGAGCCCCCCTCCCCAAAACTCCCACAGTCGTACCTCTTTAAATCAGTGCATGCATGTTTTGGGTGAGTGTGTTGGAGACACAAGTACTCTCAAAACACTGGCCACCGTTTCCAACGTTAGAATCATTATCAGCCACTTCCCTCACTCCGTGTTATCATTAGACATGATGATAATTGCATGCTTGAAAGCTCAGCACCACCATATACTCACACGGACACATACATACACACAACAGCTCTGTTCTTATGGTTTACTAGAGCAAAGCATTTCTATGATTTTTTTCTTGGTCAAGGTTGAAACCGAGCAACAGAACTCCACAATTCATTTCACAGGGCTGCAGTTTTTGTGACAAAAATATATTTCCACTTGAAAATCATGTGTTGAGAACACTCTAAAGTTTAGGGTGCTTTCACATCGAGTCGTGCCCCCTGAAGTGGTCCAAAATTGTATTGCGAGTGAAGCAAATGCAAACAAGCCTAAATCGCTTTCAGATCAACTTTGTACAGGCGCCCTAATCCAGTGGGGTGTTGTGTCATGTCAACTGTCATGGGTGAATGTTTGGGTCTGTTTACACATCAGGCCACTGGTAAAAAGGTAGATTGAGGCTCAATGCAGCTGGTGTGAAAGCGTCCTTCTTTAGCATTCTTGGGTGTGTTTAAGCTATTGTGTCTTTTTTTGCTAAGCTGAATAAAGACACAATGTCTTTGAATCATGTGGGATCAAACAGCCTGTTCCTGAGAAGGAGCCTGTTTGTAGGCTCCCAGACAGTGGGAGGAGTGGACAGAGGCACGTGTATTCACCGCAGATTTGCTCCGAGGTCACGATTAAGACCTCCGAGTGGCCTCAGCCAACGATAGAAATTAATTACCGCTGCACTTCAGCGGTCAATGTGTTCTCTATTCTCTCCTGGTCCATTATTTTATTTTTTTGAAACTCGCCCGTTCGGCCGTCGCTCCTGATTCACGTCCAGGCACTTCTTGTTACACCGGTCACTTGGTACACGAGCACGCACACACTCACGCTGCTTCTTTGGGAATTGGTGTTTCTATGGCTGAGGCCAGTGACTCTTCCTCAGAATCCATCTCCCTTCGACAGGCTGGCAGCTCTCCAGCAGCTCAATCCTCAGTGTGAGTCCCTGAGATGGAGGACAGGGCACATGTTTGCAGGCAGATTGCACATTTGAAGGAATAAATTGCCTCGCAGAGGACCAGACTCCACATTGTCTGTTCCACTCTTTGTTCCTTTGCCTTTGAATATGTTTGTTGAAGACCTGTCATCTGCAGTTTTCCTGTTATTTCTTTTCAAGGCCCGCTCAATTTCTGGTGTCTGGTGGTGGGGCTCAGTCGCGTAGTCTGTGTCCGGAAGTGAACATGTGGTAGTGTTTAGCTTTGTAATGCCCTGGGTTTTATGGACGTCTTGAGGGAGATATCACATGGAAGGGAACCAGGATAGGGATTGTGGGCCAGCAAACAGACTGGATGTCCAAGTGTTGGAGAACTCTTGTTATCACAGCGCTTCCCAAGGGTATACCTCAGTCCAAAGCCCGCAGAGAAGACTTAACACAGATGCCAAGTCATCCTTAATAAGCCAAATGTGTGTTGTGCTCAAACATTTTTTGTATTATTTTTTTTCCATTGAAACCTCTTATCAGTTTGGTGACTCCTCTTGGCACGTGCAAACTTTTACTCCCCCTCAGTTAATGTAATGTGTAACAATTACACTCACCAGAGGCTTCTCTACATGTGGTTATGTTGGCTCCAGTTAAAATCGTATGTCTTTTGTTTCAATATTGATTCACTAACAATCCCTTTTTGACACATTTTTCAAAGCCTTTTCCCCTTGTGTTTAAACATGTTACTGTGAAACGCAGGTTGAACATACTAAAACATTTCTCTTGTCAAATTTGTCTTTTCCATATTGAGTGTGAAGCATTTGACCTCATTCTTTCTTTCTGACAACTGTTTTGCCTGAGCAGGAATGTAAAAGTAAATAAAGTTTATCCATTCATCAATTTCTGATAGTTCAGAGCCAGTCCAAGTCGCATTGTTCGCTTTGTTTGAAATGCGGGATGCTTTCTTGGCAGGTTTTTAGTCCGTCTTGTGATCGATGACAGAACGAGACGTTCACAGACACACATACACAAGCTATGAGCTTATTGACACCAGGTGTTTTTGTTGTGTTTCATGAATGTGGGAGGAAGCTGGACTATCTCAAGAAAACTCACAGGAAAAACATGCAAACTCTTCTCAGAAAGGCCCCGAGCTTATCAGATCAACCGAGCATCGGCTTCTTGTGAGGCGAGAGTGCAAACCACCACCACCCCCCCGCTTTCCTGGAGATCGCATTGCGACACAGCGTTTGTGTTTCTGTAACTGTTGAACTTGTTGCCAACAAACAAACAAGTCAGTCTCAAAGTCTTGCCTAATTTCACCCAACAACAAGAACAGCTAACCTCATAACTTGTCTTTGATTGTAATTTGGAGCAGTTTCTCTGTCTGCCTGATGCAGAAACACTGCGTCTCTGTGAGACGTCTTCAGTTGTGCACAATAGCTTCAAGAAAACAAGCAAGCTGCCAAAACAGCCTCCCACATAGTTCTCTTCACAAATAGATCTGCAGTCCATGAGTGCTTGAGAGATTCCATTAACAAATATAACTTTATGCATGAGGGATGGCATTGTTGTCAGAGTATTATATGTTAGCCACTGGGCAACTAGTAAAACACGTCTAAATGTTGGCAAAGCCTTTGATCAGCTGTTGTGGAGCCACACTGTTGGACAGGTTAAGCTCAACTTGGCAGGAACAAAAAACACTGTCACGTGAACATACATCGCGTGTGTTGCTTTGTAATCCAAAAGAAAAATGAAAACTTTTGACTGGGAAAAAAACCAAACAACTCAATCCAAACCTGAAGCCGAGCAGAGGACAGGAGTTTCGCTAACTACCTGACAACTCCTGAGTTTTGGATACATTATTAAAACTTCCTTTATTGTTGTGGCCAGCCATCTGGTCGCTTGCCACCTATAGTCATCCCTCCCCACTCACCTGGGACTCCCACAACCGTGGCAGCTTGAATGTGCGCAAGCCCTCCAGGGCCCATCAGTCCACACGCAGTGCTGAGAGGAAACATGTGGCATAATTGAGTCAGCCAGCGAATACTTTCGCAGCCTACTGGTGCCACCAGTCGATGCCCAGCAGGGAAGCTCTGAGCTGTAAAGGATGGTGTCAGGAAAAAAAAAAGGGGGGAGCTGTTCCAGATTATTAAAGGTACTGTTATTCTATTTAATTGACACACCATGAGGGGCAACGACAGCGAAGGCTCTGACCAAAAGGGGTGAGAGCACCCTGCTGAGAGTGTAACGCACCAAGGTGAGAGATTCAAGTGACAGTTGTGAAAATAGACGGCCGAGGCTTAAGAGAACAATTTGGTACCAAAGGCAGCCAAATTCCCCCCTCTCAGTTTAATTTGCTCTTTGTCTGTGGGCCATTCTCTGAGGGAGATCATTGTTTCCTCCTGTTTCATTTCTGCTGGCTCTCGAGTTTCTTTGTCCGAGGCTCATGGCACATAAGAAATCCAGCGTGATTCCCTTGGACCTCACCGGTTTCTGGCTCAGCCGGCGTGAGTCAGAGTATTGTGGCAGCAGTAATATTGTTGTCACTGCGGATTTATTTATGACACGATTAACATTTATTTTGTGTCTGTCTCATTTGCTGGGTTTGGAGGAAGTGCTGACACTGAAACGTGGAAATCCCCGCATTTGCGAGTCTTTCAAAATCAAACCCACCAAGAAGCCTTGGCACTGGAAATAAGGCCTCTGTTGACGTCTGTCTTCTCCGGTTTCATTCTTGTGCCTCTTCTTGAAGCTCTGTGTTTGTTTTTGTTGCCTGACATAAATTTCTCCCTATCTTGCAAATTTCAGGCGTCTTGATTGTCGTGTAACTACCGAGAATAAACCAGTCGTAATAAATCTAAACCAGGTAAACAGGTAAAACATCTGGGGGATTGTCGAAAAAAATCCTACCTCAACACCGCAGTGTGTGTGTGTGTGTGTGTGAGCTGAATGTTTTGACTGAGAACCATCAGACTTTGTGCTGGATTGTATAGATTAGGTACAATAGTGAAGCTATTTAGTGCTGTAAACAGCTGCATCCCAGATGTCATGCATTGACAGCATATAGTGGAGTGGAGCAGGTGCCTTCAAGTATCGCTTTTTCTGCCCGCCCAGGAGATGTTGCCTCTTTGATTCTTTCTTCAAATATGCGAGCCGGCTCCTTGGGAGCAGATTGTTTGTTCTAGATTTCCTGGGAGACTCCCACCTTGGGCCTAAACAGAACAGTTGTGATGATTAGCAACAAAGTGTGCTGCCTCTCATAATACACCGAGACAAGTGGGAAGTTTCTAAGGATTCCTCCTCTTCGAATCGCTTCTTCTTCGGTGTGAAGAAACAAACTCGTGTCACGACTTGAATACAAGTCCAGCACTGTTGACCTGCTGACAGACTTGTGCACTTGTAGTCTAACCGGATGTTACCGCTGTGCGATTACCAGGCGAATACATGCTGACATGCGGTGATTCCACAGTGCTCAGACTCAATAATGCCTCCATTATGAAAATAAGGGTCTCTTCATTCTTTAGCCAATGTGCCCATTGTGTTCAGTCACACACTTAATGCCATTATCTGGGATTTGTGGGGGGTAACATAATTATCTCTTTGGCTCTTGGAAGTTGACAGACAGAGCCGAGGGGGAAGAAGCTGAGCTTATCAACCATCTCTGTCACAGTGACAGAAGTGTTGGCACGCACAAATGAATTAAGATGGGGGAGTCGTGG